>OZ023312.1:37441385-37583885 GCA_964007375.1 Ophion obscuratus | reverse complement strand
ATAAATGTGTATGTGTGGGTGCGTAGAGTTGTATTTTACCGGGGCTAGATTTAGTGTTACCTCCTGGGGGTTGCTCCACCGGACCCGAACGAACCGAGACGAATCATCGTGACCGAACAGCTTTCCGGAATACGACAGGGCCACGAATACTTTTCGGTACACATACTATGGCTGCTGTTAACATGCCCTCGCCCGGTTGGTCGTAAGCATCGAATCGGCGAATTTTTTTGCTCTATAAGTACGATTCTTCCTAATCACTCAGTAACACTCCGTACGATGTCACTGGGCGTTTGGTATATAGATACTGCAGATACTGCACAACAAAAAATTGACTGAATACGTCTTTACGGGATGCAAACAAATTATTTATTTAAAACAAGAAACTTGGTGTTTTTTTATTACTTGTTTCATCGTTTAATTATTATTACTAAGGAATTATTCCACTAAGGAATACCATACATCACCGGATATTCTACTGTTTTATCTCAATCTGTGTTGGCCCTCTCGTGATGACCAGTCTCGTCGATCGGTGATTTCTATTGTGCAGTAGATCAGTAGGTCCTAACGATAAGTACATTAACCCTGCGTTGACTCACTGAGCCATTTTGACCCCGACGAATTAAAAATAAACGGCCCATCCTTCCAAAATGTGAAATGATCAGTAATTTTTTTAGAACAAATTAAGTTGACATCTTCCAGATTTCAATTATGCACACCTATTAAGAAATGTTCAAAGAATATTTCCTGATCTGTTTCAATGAAACCCGACCGAAGAGTTAATGGCAGGTGGATGAAGTACAATCTGGTGTCAAATTGACCCAGTGGGTCAAAACTGTGGCCAAATATAAATGTGTCAGCGAAGGGTTAAAGCTTGCCCGCTCGTCCACGTATATATGCACACTCACCCTAATATGGTGAAGAATGAGATTCACTCTTCAATGACACTCACCCTAACATAGTAAATAATGAGATTCACCCTTAGTGAAGAAGACCTACACGCACGTCAATTTCTGTTCGATTTATACGAACAATAATTTACATTTTAACAATAGCAACCGCACTTATAGATTATCTATAAGTGCCTTCGGTAGATAAGTAGGTGCCAACGATAAGTATATAAAAACCTACACTCTCCTCCATATGCACTCTCACCCTAATACATCCACACACATCAATTTCTGTTACATCTATTGGAACAATCATTTTCATCCTAACAATAGAAACTGCATTTATAGGTTATGTTTTACCTTGGGACAAATATCTTATCGAGGGGCCACAGCAATCACAAATTCAACTTCTACAATCCCTTACATTGGTCAAATAACAGTAGAACGAATATAAGGTGGATTTTCAGTTAATAACTCAACGGTAAATCGTTTTCTTTAGCCTACATTTTTTTTACCACTTATTAGTTCAGCCGTAGTCATCATTCGTTCATTTTTTATCCATGGATATAGAGCGTGTGTACACGCTACAAGTATTCTGATTAAATCGCTGCTCGGTTAGTCAGTTCATGTACCTTCTTAGCAATAATATGTGCATGTGTGCGTATAGATGTGTGATTACGTGTATGTGTATGTAGAACAATTTACAACGTGACAACGATGTCCCTGGACCAACGAAGTACGTCGCTTGCGGCGAGAAAATTTCTTCACCGCGATCGAGCTTTGCTTTCATTCCTCTCTTTCTCGTACCCTAGTGTCGTTCGCAAGAACATCTCTCTCTCTCTCTCTCTCTCTCTCTCTCTCTCTCTCTCTCTCTCTCTCTCTCTCTCTCTCTATCCCTTCCCTTCCCTTCCCATCTCTCCCTTTCTGTCCTTTTCCGAGTCTTTTTTTCATCTCGCGTAGGGCTATATATACCGTGGTGAAGATCAGACATAAACACTAGCGAGAAAGGAATAAAGCCGAGAGATTTGCGCGCGAGATGTAGAGTCCTGCGTATACGCATCGATAGCTAAGACAGAATAGGGCGCACTTTGATCGCAGTCCCGAGAAAGATGCGCCATTTCATCACGATGGGGCAGGGAAGAACGAGGGGGGGGGGGGGGGGATCAGTCGAGGGAGGACGCGTTCTAATCGGGATCTCTGTATAAAGGTTGGCGGTACGATGGGGGAGGGTGGGGGGGTGATACGCATACACGCGCCATTAGATTTCCGATGGTGTCCAATAAAAGGTCCTGAGACCACCGTAAAATCGCGAGAATCCTCGTTATTTTCTCGCACGTGTATTGCGCTTGTATCCATGTGCGCGTGCGCGCGGGAGTATCCCTGTTTATTATACCATCGAGCAGGAATCCCAGCCTTCAAACTGTCCGGTAACGCTCTTTACAGATCTCACCACCGATCTCGCACCCAGGCATTTAAATTTGCGCTTCTCGTGCCCTAACGCCTGATTTCCATCTCTGTGAGGTTGCGACGTTAAGGGGTTACGTGGGTTTGAAAATTTGAAAAAAATCAAGACAGGTACAAAATGATGCTCTGGACGTCGCAGCTGCGGCAGGATCTCTGCTTTATGGGCCTGGAATCGACGATTCTATGTAAGTTAGAAAAGTTTTCGTTTTATTTCTAGTTAATACGATAGTTTTGACGTCGGTGGACACGATTTCTCAAAATGCACCGATCTTATTGACATTTTGCACACTTCGAAATAGCATTGACTAGTGATTGAACGTTTTTTTTACAACTAATTTTACAAGGCTGTACGTAGTGTAATTTGTACCAAAAATTGAACTATTTTGCATACTACTGTGCCAAAAATTCAAATTTCAATTTTTTAAAAATCACGAGTTGTACTTATCTACTAACAGAAAAAATTTGTCTACTAACAGACCCTTTTTTAGGGGTCTCCGGAAACCAGGTCCCAACGGCCGAATTTCCCAAATTTTTGGATGAATTTTTTTTTTAATATCGTCGAAATGTTGCTCTTTTATGTGCTTAAGACTTTGAATAAAATAATTTATATGTTATATTTTGTTTAATAGTTTTGTGAATATCTACTAACAGAAATAATTTGGTTTTCTAATTTCAGATAAAGCTATCATGAGGTAACCTGACCACGACGAGAACACTTTTTCTTTAGGGGTGTCCGGAAACCAGGTCCCACCGACCGAATTTCCCAAATTTTTGGATGAATTTTTTTTTAATATTGTTGAAATGTTGCTCTTTTATGTGCTTAACATTTTGAATAAAATAATTTATATATTACTTTTTTTTAATAGAGAAAATATGATTTTTTTTGCTTCAAAATCCACATAACCCCTTAATCGTACGATATTTTTTTACGTTTTTTCGGGTAACTTTTAAACCGTTCAGTTTTTAGCCGATGTGAAATTGTCCTGATTGGCGCAATTTTTATGGCGACAGGAACGAGCGGTGGATGTTCCTTCTTTGAATAATTATAAATTCGGGAAAGATCGACGTGCGGAGCTGAGATTGTCTCGAGTATAAAAAAAAAAGGTAAAACGTCTAAAAGAAATATCGGGATGAGAATTTTTGTCCAAAAATAATTTTTTCCCTGTCGTTTCTTACGAAAAAAAAAAAACAAATTTATACTTGTCAACTTCATTCAGCGGTTCGTTAATTTCTTGATTCCGTTCTCAATAATTGCTCCGAAATGGAAAAGTGAGATAAAAGGGGCTCGCGGGAACGAGAATTCTTTCGTTTCGTTTACGACTTTTTCGTTGGAACACAATTTTCGTTTTTACGTCTTCGATCCAACTGTTTCATCAAATCAATTACTCCGTTTTATGGTGAGAATGCTCAAGATATAAAGAGATGAAGACCGTCGATATCCAAGACCGCGGGAAGGCCAAGGGAGAGACGAAAAAGTTTAAGATTCAAGAGTTGAAAAAAAAGTCACAGAGAGAGGCAGAGAGAGAGAGAAAGAAGAGATGTGTAAAGTGAGCGGGGAAGGAGAAAAGTTCTTGGTGAGGCGCTAAAAAGGCGCGGCGCTTATAAAATCGTACTCGCTCCTTTATTGGTTGGTGGGACGGGAAATTATGTGTACATTCCAACGACAACCTGTTTCTCTGAGTTTCTCGGGTATAATTGGAACGTTTCGAGAAACTTGGATTCTCTCTCTCTCTCTCTCTCTCTCTCTTTTTCTCGATTAAAAAAAGTCCGTCGGCTGCTGGTTAGTCTATTGCTCTTTGAACGCGATTCCCGCACTGAAAAACGGATTATTTATCGTTAACACGTCCCACACAGAGGGACGCATCCACGTTGAATTATTTTGCGGGCTTATACTCTTCGGTTATCCTTGAAAAATCCCTTATCCTCATTGTCCCTTTGGATTCGAAAAATGCGTGGCTCTGCGTATTTGTCTCGTGCCATTGACGCGACTGATCCTAATTAAAAATGACGTTGAAGTTTCCATCGTTGGAATGCAACGAAAATGTTTTTTTTTCTTTTTTATTTCGCCAAAATCTTCTGGCAGATTTGAGCTACGAAAATCATACAAATACTTATTTAGAATTCTTATTTAGCAATCAACAAAAAATTAGCAAAACATTATTTTGGATAATAATAAAAATCAGCAGTCAGAAGAATTTTCGATGCATTCCAACGATGCAAAATTCAACCCCATAATTAAGATGAGAAGACACGCGCTGAAAAGCTGAGACCTCGGTGTCTGTTGCTGCAGTGCGCAATTGCAACAATTGTCAGCAATTACCTACGCGCTGTTTTTCGGAAATTTTCTTAATTATTTTTCCACGGAATGCAACGATGATGAAGTTTGCATCGTTGAGGTGCAACGAAATTTAATCTTTCCTTTATCGCTCACATTTATTCGGCCAATTTAGGGCACAAGCATCGTGCAAACTTGTCTCATTGTTATTGGACATGCACGAGCTTAATCTATAGAAAGAAATTATCGATCATAATGAAAATGGAGATATGAAGAAAAAAAATAGAAAAGAATTATCGTTGCCTTCCAACGATGCAAAATTCAACGCCCTATAATGCAATGGTTCAAGTGTCGAAATGCGTATCTCTAGCGGGGCTGGAAACTTCTTCTTTTCTATTCGCGATTAGTCCAACTGAAATGTCAATTTTTCAACCTTTTTCAACAAATACAATTTTTTGTGGTCAGTGAATCTTTGCTCGTTTTCTTTTTTATTTCGAAGTTACGGATATTTGGGAACGGCAGTTCGTTCCTTTAAAAATTTGTCATCGACTGTCAACATTCCCAGTCGTTCGGCTCATTTGTTATTGAAAAAAGTTCCACAAAGTTTTCCCGAATTTCTTTACCGGTGGAATTGTGAGGCCTTTCTGCTTAAGCGAAATACCACTGTGACGGGTAGAAAAATGTTTTTTTTTTGCACTTTCTCAAAGTATACATATTCAAGAATATGTGGAAAATAAATTAAAATTAAAATATTGAAAGTTGGCCAAGTTACAGGCGATTTGATGAGAGCAGGTAGCGCAACGATGTACTTATACTAAAAATTTCAATCGCGTTTTTCTCGACACGATTTTCAATTTTCATTAATCAAAATTCTCGTAATTGCGGTCGTTGTCGTTGAACGTAGCCTTTTTTAAATTTAGTATTTTTTAAGCCGCCGAATATGAGTAAAAATTTCGTCAAAATTACACTTTTTTTTTTTAACACCCGCAATTTTGCGAACACATTCTTTTTCGGAAAAACAGCTGCGTATAACGAGAACTACGTTTACGTAGATGAAAACATCTTTTTTATTTTTATTTTTCAGACCAACCATTGTCAAGTTACCGATCCAACCGATGGACCACACTTTTTATACAATGGTGCAACCTCAAGAACGTTGTTAATTTTGAATTTTTTAAATAACGAAATTACCGGAAATAAGTTCCATGTATGCTTAATAAAATATCTCTTTTCGGAATCCCAAATAAATAACCTAGTAGACAAAAAAAATCTGAAAAAAAACGATCTTTTTTGGCATGTCAGGCGTCCTCCGTTAAGGGCGGGGTAAAGTATTTAATTTCTTTTTTTCATTTTTGTTTAATTTTTTAAATGAATGCATAATATATTAAGAATATTGTGTTAAAATTTCAAGTCGATCGGAGTAAAATCGACGAAGTTATGAGTATTTGAGCGTCTATTGCTCCATGCCGTTCTCTTCTCTTCTGCGTTTTTCAAACCGTTTTTCTGAGACTTGTCATATTTGAAGTCCGTGTGCACGATAACTCAAAATCTACTGGACCAATCGCTTTGAAATTTTGCACAGTACTTTTTCACATAATTCACCAGGTATTGTCGAGAGCTTTTTTATTTTTTAAAAATAATTACTAATTTTTCATCAACAAATTAACCGATTTTTTTAGCGAAAATCGGGTTTTTGGCTCCCAAGTGCTACGAAAAATCGAAAAATCGAAAAAAAAAAAAAATCCTCCCGTCATTACCTCGAGAAACATCTCCTTTAACAAAAGTATTTTGATTTTTTTGTTTCAAATGATTCTGTTGCGAGTTATGGTGCACACCGTAAACCAACTTTTTTTCGAGGCGCCTCCGGGGTTTAATTTTCACTCGCTCAATTTTGAATATTTTGCAATGCAAATTTAGGAGAATGTTGTTCAAATGTTACTTTATTATATGTAAATTTTTCAATAAACGAACACTATTCGTTACGCCAAAAAAAAATCTTAAAAACATGCCTTTTTTTCGCCGAATTAACTTTACCCCGCCGTTAACAAAACTCTCTCAGCCCCAAACTAATTTTGTGTTTTTTCACGCCGTCGTAATAATTGCCACAGCCCATAAATTACGTCTCGATCAATTCGACTTATTTACCCGGTGCGGGTTTTCAATCGTTCATCATCGTAGCACCAAAAACTCTTTTGCTCCTGATGAATCGATCACTCGGCGAGAAAACAAAAATGAAGAGAAATCATCAAAAAAATGCGTTGAGACACCGAACTCAAAGAGACGTTTGTTTGTTTTTTTCTTCTATTCTCCTCGTCTCGCAAGCTAGATCGAAGAGGAGAGCGAAAGCGAAGAATTTTACGAGAACGCTACCGAGATGTCTATGCTCCACCATTGACGACGTTTACCCCTGTAGTGTGTGTGCGTGTGTGTGTGTGCGCGCGCGCGTGTGCCAAGGCGCGCGCGTTTACAACGCGCGGGAGCCGATATAGTAAATGAAATATCGTACGAGGGAGGGTAACCGGAGCCCCGGTGCTCTCCGGGCGTCGACTTTCGACGGTAAAATATCACCGACGATTCATTCAACGAGATAAATGCACAACGCGAGAAGGGCCCCCGACGAGAAACTCATATCTTTCCTCTTTTTTCCTTCTCGGCCGGGAGAACGAAGAAGAAACAGAGACAAAAGGAGCAGTCGAGAAAAAAACAAAAAAAAAATCCTTCGCGAAAGAAACGTCGTAGGAAATGGTGTATACGAAGGCACGCGGTAGAGGAGGCGAGTAATATGCGAAGGGGAGTGCGAATGCTGGCGATGTGAAGATGCAAAAGTCTCCACAATTCGTGTACCGAGCTCGCATTATCGAAACAACGAATCGCCAGGAAAATCAGAGCACGCAATATTATTTCCCGCAATTATATTTTAGCAGTTGGCAAAAAGAACTGGACTTGTCCATGAATTTGTACTTTTTTTACAGGAGATGTTTTAATGTTTAAGAAGAATTTTTAAGCTTTAATATATTCAGGCTTTATCAAAATGTAAGCCTGGACCTGGCTTTAGTTTAAGGGGTTACCCCCATTTGCGATTTTGAAAAAATCGATTTTTTTTGAAGTATAAATATCTGAGAATGCGTCCTGAAAATTTCAAGTCGATCCGAACAAAATTGACTGAGATATGTGCGTTGAAAGAGAAGAATCCGTTCTTCGTGTAAGCTGAAATTGAAACTTTAAACGCGTTTTTCTCAAAATGGCATTTCTGAAGTCGGTGACCAAGATTACTCGAACACTAATGAACCGATCTTCTTGAAATTTTGCAGGCTTATTTAATACATAAAAATGTAGTCTTCAATCGTTCGATTTTTTTTCGAAAAAAATGGCCGTTTTATAGCCAAAAAACGGCCGTTTTTTTTTCGTTAAAATCGAACCATTTACTTTGTCCGCCATTTTGTGAAAAATGAATATTTTTTAAAATCCTTCGATTAAAGACTAGTTTATACCTATATTTGACTAAATCCATCCGCACTTTTTTTTCAGATGATCCACTTCGCCGCAATGTTGGTCACCGCAAACCATGTATATAAAAACATTATTTCATTGACGGCCATTTGCCACTAAACAATGTAATATTTTTCAATAAAAAAATTACTGAAAGTTCTTCAAGATGTGTTCTTTAAGATGGTATATTGATCGATTAAAAAAGTTTTGTAGTTTTCTTTGAAAAAATTCATGAAAAAGGCCTTTTTTCGCGCTACATGTGGGGGTAAGGCCTTAATAAAAACAGTAACTACCATGTGATCATTTTTATTTTTATTTTGGACAAGTCCGGTTGTGAATGAGAATGGTGAACAACTTCGCTTTCGAATGAAAATCCTACGGACATATCCGGTTATGAAATAAAACAGATTCTTTGAATTGAATATAAATTTGTTTTTTTTATTATCAATTTAATAATCCTACACAAACGTTTCCATGTCAGGCTCACAACAATCGCATTCAATGTCATCATCGTCGTCACTGTGATCATCTGTTACTAATTTTTTTTATCCAGCCAGCCATGGACAAGTCCGTTTCTGCTTGAAAAGGCAGTTTTCAACTAGCATTAAGGTCTTCAGAGCCTGATTTGGTGCAAAATATTTTGGAAGCTAATAAAGGTGTGCTTGAAGAACGCGACAAAAAAATTGACGTCATGTGGACAAGTCGGGTTCTTTTCGCCAGCTCCTCATTTCTAATTTTAGTATGGCACTGAAACTTCCAACTTTTTTTCGCTCTCTTTTAACGTGATGTGGAACACATTCTCCGTCTGTCCCTCTTTGCCGTCACTACTGCCAACTCTCTTGCTCCTATATCTGTCTCACGTCATCTTGGACGCGCATCTCTGATCTAGGAAAAAAAAGTGAAGGTGTACTGAAAATAAGCACTCTGTGAATGATGCTATGGCGTTCCAACGATGCAAACGTCAGCCTCGCTTTTCCTAACCGGAAGTGTACAGATTTGGGAGAGAAAGAAAATCAATCAATGACAATAGCGAGGGAATATTGCCGTTGTGCTGAAAGTTGTTGGGCAGTCCGCAGATACTACCACATCTCTATAGGGATTTGATGAGGACACTGCACGTGGGGGATCCACATTGCAATCCAAGTGGATTCCGCGCTATTTCCCAATTGACGTCGTTTGAGAATTTTCTTTTTTAAATTCTCAACCGGAATTTGTTGGATCTCCAAAAATCACAAAAGTCACCAAATCACAGGATCACAAAAAATCCTTTTGTGATCCCGTGCACAAATTTGTTGAGGGTGCCCAAGATGCACCCACATCTCTATAGGGATTTGTTGGGGGCACCGGACATAGAGAGTCCACATTGGGATCCAATTGCATTCTGCACTGTTCCCCAATGAACGCCGTTTGAGAATTATTACCACGCTCGAATCGAAAATATGTGAAAAGCCACGAGAAAGAACTCGGCGTGTTGAAACATAACCTGCACGCTTCGTGAGCGTGTACGCGTGTCGCGATCTTATGTCAAAGTGCAACAAAATAAATAAATGACAAATGATAACAACAGTGCATTTTCAGTGATGTGATCGATTGTGATGTGATTGAAATGGATATTTTGCATATACTTCTTTAAGCGATCAATACTTTTTTTAAGTAACATACTTTTTCAAGATCCACCCATTTTGTGTACTTATATATTATGTTTAGAGAGTTGAATGTACAGAATGCGAATGGTATCGATGTTGGCATCATTGGGATGCAGCGGCCATTTCTTTCCTTTCGTACTGTCCATTTCTTTTCATCACAGTTGAGTGAGACTGTCCTTGAAATTTTCAAAAAGATGTTAGCGGCTCAACATGAGCAGCTAGAAGAAGAGGAGGGATGCGTCTATGGACCAGGCATTGCCGATTAGCGGTATTTTTTAAACACATTTGTGTAAACACATTACAAAACTTTAAACGCGTTTTTCTCGAAAACACGTTTTTAAAAATGGCTGACATTCTCCTGACCGCTGTAATCAACATATCGACCTGAAATTTGGAGAGCATACTCAGAAAATATGTCTTCACGGAATGACGGATCGTTTTTCGATAGATACATTTTTGCATTTATTATTTATCTTCTTATGCGAAAAAAACCGCGAAAATTCGATTTTTTTTAAATTGCCGCCATTTTCCGAAATTTGTACTAAACGAAAAACCCATCCGTCATTTCATGACCAAAGGGTCACAGATTGATAATATGCTTTGAATTTGTGTCTCAGATCAACAAAGAGGGGGCAGTGATGTCAGCCGTTTACCTCCCGCGATTTGAGGACCTGTTTTCGCGGAGCTGCAACGGCCGCCATTTTGGTTTTTTTTTCAAAAAAAAATTTTGTTATCGTTCTGTATATCATGAATAAAAGCAAGAAAAAAAAACAGCACTCAAAAAGCTTTACTCGTTTCCTTCAAAGAAAATAAAATGTAAACACCTGAAATATGGCACTCCAAGGACAAAGTCTCCCTTAAGCTATAAAAATCACTGAATATTTTTGAACATCCTTTTTAAGGTTTCACAACTCAAACTTGGGAAAAAAGAGTTACGATGGTAAAAAAAAATGAAGAAATGGAAAAATAAAGAAAAATTTCCGTCGCAGTCCAACGGTACAAACATCAACACCCTGAATGCGATGGGATCCATCAAGATTATATCGCATCGGATTCTGCTCAATGGTATGGGAATTCCTTAGGATTCAAATCGGATTCGTACATTCCAATGGTGAATCCCGATGAGAATCCAATGTAAGAGCGTAACGTTTTAGTATAGGGAAGTAGGGACAAGTATAGGAATCCAATTGGATCCTTACGACAATTTCTGCAGGGAAATTGCCAAGTGCAAAAAGCATAAAACCACCGTAGGATCCGAAGGATCACTCTTCCGGTAACTTATCGCGATGAGCAAATGTTCCGATGTATTTTGGCGCGTTCCTATGCACACGCTGGCCAAAGATTCGAACTTTTCATACATGAACATTCGACGGGAATCACGGTGGAACTTTTCGTGCGAAATTTTTCGTGAGTTCCGGTTGCTTTTTTGGCCCTCGGGCTCGCATACACGTATATTAAGAGCGAGTATGCATTGAAGTAGCTAATGAGATTATTTGGGCGCGAGTTTGTGTCAGCGGCGGGCTCGGGCGAAGAAGAATGGTACGAGCCACGAGGGTAGATGAGCTGTTGAGAAATATAACGTATGGTTTACAATATAGGAGAAGAAATGAAAAAAACTGTACGTTAGTGTGTTTGTGTGCGTGGAGTTCTGCCCGCTGAGCGTCTTCGCTGAGGAAGTTGGACGAGACGAGAGGAAGAGAAGGAGAGAGGGAGAGAGAGAGAGGGAGAGAGAGAGAGAGAAGGAGAGAGAAAGAGTTTAATGGACACCCCGCAGAGGCGCGGATTTCATCGGCGTCGGGGCGCTTCTCGATTGATGACCGCCATATTGCTTCAGATGAGAAGAGAGGCTGGCTGCTGTGCAGCGAACTGTATGGGGCACTATATAGACGAGCGAGAGCTGTCAACGCGTGATCATAATTATTTGGTCCTCGGCTGAGAAACGCGAAAGAGACTCGCGTCTTCATCCTCTTTTCTTTCTCTCCTTTCTCTCTTTCTGTCCTTTCTCTCTCTCTCTCTCTCTCTCTCTCTCTCTCTCTCTCTCTCTCTCTCTCTCTCTCTCTCTCTCTCTCTCTCTCTCTCTCTCTCTTCCCAATTTTCCGCTCTTTCTCTCTCTGCCTTCCTCTCACACTCCTATTTCTCTTCGTCTCTTTTCCTCGCGAATTTACAAGTCAAGAATTTCAACCCTTCGCGGCCATCGTCGCATAAGTCACGACAGACTCTCCCGGACCTCTCTTGGCCAATTAACGCGCCGGCATTTTGTTTCATCATCCGAATGGAGCAACGGAGAAGCAGAAAAGCTTCTCCCCCCATGCCGCTCTCCGCCTCCCGCTGTTCTACAATAACGATACTGGAAACGGCACGAAATGATTCGGTATAGTGGTTGAAAATTCATACTAAAGTGCCAAGTAGACAGAGTATTTGATCAATCGAATCACTGTGATTGCGAGACCGCAAACCCAGTGAGCGCTTCGCTCGGAATCTTCATGTGAATAATTATTTCACGAGTATAGGGCGCGACGTTATACTTGCATTGAAAACTGTCGGACAGGTTAGAAAAGTCAATGGTATTTGCCATCATATGGAACGACTTGGGATGCATGGTAAAAAATAATTCCATCCACCTAGCGGTACTCTACATTGTTAAAAAAGTTTATTTGAACGGAGATCCATTTATGACAAATAAGGTGTTTCGTTATCTCGGGGTCTACTACGATTTTATTTCTTTGGAATATTTTTCTTCATTTGTTTCAAGCTTTCCATGATGTAGACAATTCAATGAATACGTATTCGATCAAAATACATTGTTGATTTGAACTCGATATATTCGAATAAATGAACATATTTATTTGCATGCAGCCTTTATTAGCGTGTGTCTTAAATTCAAATATATCGTTATTTCGAACGAGTAAATATTGTATTTGAATGACTAGGATTTTGATTTCCCACCCGCTATTTTCCCATATTTTCTTAAATGCAATTGATATTTGAGTCATTAACTGAGTCAAAAGTGATGAAAAATATTTTCCTACACCTTTTGGAAGGCACCTGGTTAGCCACGAATGTCAATGTATCAAATTCGTGTGCATCGATGCGTATCCCGAACTCGATTCTATGCTCGCTCAGAGTACAAGTGCCTTCCGTCAGAAACTTCGGGCCCTGCGCCACACTCCGGCCATAGAGCGTACTACTACATCTATGAATCCGCTACTCAATTCAAATGAAACAATCTAAATAGATATTCATTTCATAAGACAAGATTTATCGACTAAACAATACCAAATACCCAAATTAATACGAGCATATGAATTTTTAATAACTCAACGGCCTTAAACAGATCTTGATTCAAATGAATAAATATCTTTCAAATAAATCTGTAGAATAGTAGAATCAAATAAAGAAAACATTGATTTCACCAAAATTCTAGTTGATTCGAATAAAAAAGCATCACCTCAGGTCACTTGGTTCACTCAAATAAATCTCTTTTATCAGTCTATTGCCAAAGCAATCATAATACAGCTATATCCGCTACTTTGTAAATACTACTATACTCTCGCCGTGCACATCCCTGCTGTTAACTTTAGTCTATGGCGCTTATTTGGCAATCGTTACATTTTTGTTATCAACCTAATCAAGCGTACCGGGTCCCCGTAATGAGAACTTGCCTTCTAATAATAATAATAAGAATAACAATAATAATGATAAAAATAATAACGATGGTGATGGTGATAAAAATAACAGTCGTGAGGATGCGCGATAGTGTTGAATGACTCGATCTCCTCTCGACGCTTTTATCTCACCACTCAACCAAATTCTTCGTACCGGTCTTTACGAACTAATTAACATTCGCAGATAATATCTGTACAGAGACGCGAGAGCCGCAGGGCATAAACATAATGATAAAAATACATCAATGACATTCTCTCACACACACACACACACACACACACACACACACACACACACACACACACACACACACACACACACACACACACACACACACACACACAAACGCGCGCGCGCGCACGCACACACACACACACACACACACACACACACACACACACACACACACACACACACACACACCTAGCATTCATATACTAGGATAAGGCATCCTCGACTGTTTTTCTTGCCTGTCTCTCTTGCTCGAGATCAGAGATCAGAGAAGTAAAGAAAAGAAAAAGCGATCGTAAGTGAGACCGAAAGGCGTCAGGGGGAGAGAATTGGAGGAATATTCGGAGAGTCCAAGAATGAAAAATAGATCGATGAAAAAACAAAGCGAGGCTGTCGAGGATGATGATGATGATGAGCGAGAGAGCCTTGTAGCCTTAGACCGCGATGAATTGCCTCGAGAGACTTATTTCAACTTATTAATTAAGCGATATCAATGAACCCGCGCACCAACAGTGCTCTCATTGAATTTGATCCGCTGAACGTCATACATAGCCACGGTACGTGTACGTACGGCGTTGGATGCACAAGTGTAGGGTCCTGCTTGAACAAAAGGGCATTGCCGTTTCGAGCTCGTGCTAGCTCGATAAGCCCCTTTGGCTGTGATTCATCGATACACGGAATCGATTTATTGGATTATATGCATATCCACATGCAATTTTCTTGGGATCGACTGCTTCCTCCCGCGAAATGGCACGATGTTCCTTCGAGTCTACGTGACCGGCTATACATTATCAAACCGAGAAGGGAGAATAAGGCGATTCCGATAACCCCGTGGTCGGGTCTCGTTGCGATACCGCGCGTGTGTCTTCGACCGAGATTTACGGAGTTGCGGTAGAAACGAGCAGTACGAGGTAATACGTACACGCACACCGGCCTTTTAAGGCCAAGCGCGTTTTGCTCAGGTTCTACTCGGCGGAGCCGGATGAAGGCAGCGGTGGAGGGAAGTTCCCCGGAAGCGACAATTTTCACGGGTCAAAGCTTCGGGAAGGAAAGCTTCGTATCAATTTCGGACGGGATGACAAACTTTGAAAACATCATAGTTATCGTCTCAGCGACGTATTCTAATCCTACCAGCTGAATTTCAGACGGAACAAAAATTAATGTCCGGAGATACGGTACACTTTTGTAGTTTTGTATTTATATTATCAACGCGTCCGGATCAAATTTATACAAGTTAGAATAATTGGTTTGCACCATGAGCTGTAGTTAAAGGATGACCGCTTTTGCACCTTGTTAACGGAAAATTGTGGAATAGTTGTATAACGAACTTTCGAATAATGGCATCAAGTTCTGGCTAAAGGGCCGAAATTCGATTGATGTTCCCAGGTAGAAATTGTGTTTGGAATCCTATAGGATTCCCCTACTTCTCCCTACTCCCTGATAGGGATCCAACGGGACACCCCATTGGATCCCTATCAGGAAACGTCACGCTCGTACATTGGATTCCAAGAGGGACTCCCCATCGGGATCCAAAAGGGATTCCCATCGGGATCCAAAAGGGATTCCATAGGGATTCCATAGGGATTCCCTATTAGGATCCAATAGGGATTTCCCATCGGTTATCCAATGTAAGAATCTTAAAGCTTCCCCACAGTATTGAACGGAATCCGATACGATGCTTGATCGATCATATCGCATTCTGTAAGCCCAAAATGCTACAAAAAATAAAAGCATCGATACACTAAAGAGATCAATTTATTGTTTACAAAGGAGTACATATCGAATACCACAATATACTTTTTTTGTTTTTTTTTTAAATTGTTTACCCATACTGAATATTTATAGTGCTTTGTATAGTATTCTTCGAATACTTATATCTTATATCTATATCTTCGAGTACTTTTTATACTTTATGAACTTTTTAAAAATACTTTAAATACTTCTTATGCTGTAACGTAGTTTTTATACACTTTTTATACTATTATTAAGCAAAAATACTTGTGCAGTTATGGGCAGGATATTCTTTGAATACTTTTCATATTATATAAAATTTAAACACTTTAATAAGGTTGATGCTTGCATCATTGGAATGTAATAAACATTAATGCGTGTTTGGAGTAAATAAATTTTACGATCGCGATTGCGCAGTAACTCGATCGTCGCGCGCTTTTCAACGACGACACGAATATATATGTACCCTGCGCCGCTTATGTTCTATCGCCCGACGTCTTTCTTTTGTCGGAAGCGATTTTCTGAATCCTTATTGGATCCCGATAGGGAATTCCTATTGGCTCCCGACAAGGAATCCCTGTTAGATCCCGATGGGGAATCCCTATTGGATCCCGATGAAAAATCCACCGGGTCGGGTGGAAATTGATGTTTCGGGCTACAAACTTAAACGAATGTGTAATAGATATCATGTTTATAAAAATATGATTTCATACTTACATTTAATTTTCTTTTAAAACCTCATTTAAGCCGCTCTAACAAAACTCCACACCTACAGCGATAAACCGCAGATGCAATCGTAACCCGATTGCCGTCACGTCCAAAACAAATTTTTATGCGCACAAGTATTAAAAATTCAAAAAGTGTGCATATTAAAATTTATAACAAGCTTTTTTATTCGTACAAAAAATACTAGCCCATAACAAACTATAAATATACAATATGGGTAAGCACTAAAGTAAAGAAGTTACTAAAGAATATAATTATATATTGTATTATTCGATATCCTAACAAATTCCTAGAAACACGTTGGTGCATCTTGAAACTCCTAAGCAAATCTGTGCATGGGACCATCAAAGAATAATTTTTTACAGAGCGTCGCGAAATCCTATTTTATATAATTTCTAGTAAAAAATTCTCAAACCACGTTAATCTGGAAACAGCCCAGGATCCATTTGGATTCCAATGTGGTCTCCCTACCTGGGGTGTCCATATCAAATCCCCATAAGGATCTGGTAGAACCTGGGGAATCCCCAACAAATCTATTTGGATTCCAGTGTGGACTCCTTACTTGGGGCGTCCCTATCAAATCCCCATAGGGATCTGGTAGGATCTGGGGAGTCCCCAAAAAATTTCTGCATGGGTTCAAGAACATGGAGTGGTAATTGAGTTTTTGTTTCTCGAAAACCATCGCCCATTGGTCAAAGTTAAAAGTTCAATGCCCTTGGCGAGTCTTCAGTTGGTAAATATTACCGATGCTTTAAGGCCATAGGCCACAGTGATGGGTATAAAATCATGTGCGAATTTAACAATCTTTTTCGTATGCAAAAGTTTCATTCATAAAATTAATTACACATCTGTTTAGTATCAATATCAAGCTGTTAGAATATATATATATATATTGTTTTTCGATGTACAAAATGGCCGACTACTAATATTTTCTTTTGTTATCTTTTTTTAGGCGCTCGGCGGCGTGACATTTAGCATTGACAATTTTTTACCTAGAACAAAAAACAAAAATTCTCGTCGATCTACATAAGAATACGAGAAGTACGTAAGGAATTTCAAAAATATTGTTTTATTCAAAAGTTGTAGGTATTTGAACTTAAGAAATGACCCGTGCAGGAATTTTGGCAGGGATACAGCTGGATTCTGACTTGTATCCCGGGCTCCCAGTCGGGATCTAGTCCGATATCGGATCAGATTCGAAGACTAAATGTAAGATCTGTAAAACTGTATTCGATTAGGGATCCAGAACCGAATCCTTTAATGACTCTAAATAGATTCCCCATGGAATCATTGAGGAATCTGGGAAGGATCACGGGTGAGTACAGGCTGAAATAAAATGTCAAAAATGGAATTATGACATGTTAAATTTATTATAAAAATAAATAACATTTATAAAGTTTCGGTGCATTAAACTATCAGTAAAAAAAAAATTGTCCAAAGATTCAAATGGTAGATCGCGCTCATCGCGAGATTTTGATGTGAATTAAAAAAAATCACATCAAAATCTGTGAATGCAAATGTATTGAGAAGAAATTATAAATACAAAAAAATTCACAAAATTAGTTGTGAATTTTTTCGTATTTAAGACAAATTAAAATCAAATTCAAAATGATTAGATTAAAATTTGCGCCAAAAGTGAGTTCGTACGTATTTTGAGAGAAAACATTGCCTCGAGGCAAAGAAATTTTTGCACATAACTTTTTGTGCGAACATTTCTTTGCCTCAACACAATGTGTTCTCTCAAAATACGTTTACACTTGTGGTGTAAATTTTAATATAACTGTCGTGAATTCGATTTTTATTTTCTTCAACTTGAGGAAATTCACAACTCATTTTGTGATTTTTTTCATATTTATAATGTAATATTTGAAACTCACAACTTTTTTTGCAAAAATTTCTTTGCCTCGACGAAATGTTTTCTCTCGAAATACGTAAGAACTCACAGTTGGTGTAAATTTTAATCTAATCATTGTGAATTTGATTTTAATTTGTCTTAAATACATGTTTATACCCACCGACATGTCGGTGGGTATAAACAGAGACTTATTCCCCAAAATCGGTATCCCGGTTAGAATCCAACTTGCATCAGTATCGGAATATGTACGACGTCGATGGCATAATTTTGAAAATTTTGGCATCACGTGTATTTTCGGTATTACTATGTAGTTGCTATCTATACATAGGAATTTTATAGATAGGAATCTTAGACAGAAATTCCTATCTATAGATAGGAATTCCATAGTAATACAGAAAATACACGTGACGCCAAAATTTTCAAAATTATGCCATCGTCGTCGTACATATGCCGATACTGATGCAAGTTGGATTCTAACCGGGATACCGGTTTTGGGGAATCCATGACAAATCCTGATTGGGATTTGATCGGACATAGGGTATCCCGGTCAAAATTTCTGCATGGGGAATTTTCAGTGAAAAATTTCGTAATAACTGCTCATAAACTGCTCATAAAATGAAAAGTTTTCGATTAATCAGAAATTCCGTACGTACTTCTCTGCGAAATGCAATTAGGAACATAAATTTCAAATTTGAAGTAAATCGGGTGAAAATTGTTGAAGTTATTTGTCACGACAATTGGAAAAAAGCTGTTTCGAGAAGTTTCGAGTAGTCGGCCATTTTGTACACCGAAAAAAAAAATATTTTCCAACAGCTTGATATTCATGCTATATAGATGTGTAATCAATTTTACGAGTGAATCACTTTTTCATACGAAAAAAATTATTAAATTCGCACATGATTTTATACCCGTTACTGTGGCCTAAGGCCTTAAAGCAGAACATTTGTACGTAAAAGAACATCGCGGTGATGATTACAAGTGGTCCTGAAACCGAAGAACCAATTGAGCGAATCAAAGAGATGCTTCTCAGAAATCTGAAAGCATCTTTGATCATCGACGAAGATCTTGGTCGATGATGTCTCCGTCGACTAATGTTTAAATCCCTAAATCAACTTGCCACGCGATTAGGAACAATATTCTAAAGATGACAAAAACAAACCTCAGCTCAAAAAGGCTCCAGCTAAAGAGATCATTGAAGGTAATCAAAATGACAAATATTTTTCTATTCGAAACCTTCCGGAGCGATGTCAACGATGTGACAATAGTGTAGGAGAATGTCTCCAAATCATATCAAAGTTTCACTAAAATCACTTCAATACTTCTGAAGTGATAATTAAGAAAAACGCGTCTGTAAGTTTGATCCTAACAGCCTAATGTATAAGTTGGATCGGATGTACCCCCGATAGATATTGCCACAGGCCAAGTGAGAGACAGAGACAGACGGACAGAGAAAGAGCGGGAGCGACGCAATTGGCCGACGAAAGATGAGGTGGAAGATCGTTGAAAGGGCCGAGAGTAAGGCTCATCGTTGTAGTGTCGTCCGAGACAAGAACGCGGTTGTTCGTTTTTGACAAATGAACGTCTCGGTACGTGCCTAATAAAAGGAGGACTTTTGGAAGAAGCGGGTCTTGAATTATTGGTCGAGAGCAGCCATACAGAGAATAACGCACACACACACACACACACACACACACACACACATATGCACGGTTGCAATGTATATGTGCCTGATTCACTATGTCGTAGCGAGTCGAGAAAAGAGACAAAACGAAAGGTGAAAGTGAAAATCTTCACGTTTTGACTCTCTGTCTTTCTTTCTCCCTTCATCTGGAAAAAAAGTCAACGGTGGGAGACGGGAGGATACTGGCGGCATGCGGACCGTTTAATCCTGATTAATGCCTTCGGATGCTCTGCCGCTAATGCTAATACCAACCACGCCTGGATGGCAGGACGCGAACAAGCCTACGGAAGCTGAGGTGTGTGTGTGTGAGTTTGAAAGGTATATTTTGGATCCATTTTATTTATGAAATGCTGACTATAGGTACATCTGGCTGTTTGAAGACGGACCCCGAAATCCGCTGTCTTCAAAATCACATTTTCGATATACATATATACATGCGCATTACAGGGGCCATTATTTCTTTGTCGATTTTTAGCACAGAGGATCGTCTCCCCGGATCCTAAGTCTTGGTCCGATTAAACAGCTAGGAAAGCCACATATGTTACGCATGTAGGTATGCAGTATGCGAACGAATGTATGTGTTGCAGCAATTCCGAGCACGGGAAATAAATTCAGGGCTAAAGAGTCACGCGGTAATAACTCAATTCGTTATTTACGGTGTTAAAATCGCGAAATCATCGCTAGTGGAATTAACGATGAAATATTAAACGTTTGGTAAAGTATAGCACGAGGGTCCAGATAATGGCAATATTTTTGATGTCACTAATCGACGAATCGACGGTAGAATTTGTTCGACGAATACTTTCACGTTTTGCTTCGTTTTTGTGGTATTGAAGCTCGCATCGTTGCAGTCGCACAACTGCAATGAATTTTGGCTCATTCAGGCTACTTAAGTCGCTGAAATCTTTTTGAGAATTTTTATTCGAGATTTGTAACCAAAAGGTGCATAAAAAGAATTTAAATAATAATAAAAATAAAGAAGAACTTTCGTTGCATTCCGACGAAGCAAACTTCAACACTTTCCCTTTTTTTTTGGTATTTTGATAACATAGAAAATTGTACGTGGGAATTAATCGATGCGTCGAAGAGTATTTTCCACATTACCTTATTTTGTAAATAAAAAAAACTCTTGCATTAATTGGGAAAATATATGATTAAGGAAAATATATTTTTGCCTGATAAAACGTCTTATTTTGGTAATCTATTTTCATCATCACTTGCACATTTGTACAATTTTTTGATAGTTTTTTCCATTGACAAGAGTCATTAGCGTTGGAAACAAAGAATATTATCGCTTCGATAAAAAAAGAACAAGCTCGCGACATACGAAAAATCGAAGGCAATCGATACAAATTTCGGCGAACCTCCTGTACACGTCAAATGACGTTGAAGTATGCACCATCGAATCCGACGATATTTCGACTTCCATATTTAATTCCTTTATTTTCTATCATAATGCAAAGTCTTTTACAATGAAAATTAACTCCGTAAATTTCGAATAAGGATGCGTAAAAACGTATGAAAGATTTTCCCTGCTCAAGACGGCCAAAAAAGTTCGGCGGTGGAAGAGAATTCATTTTCGTTGCATTCCAACGATGCAAGCTTCAACGTCATCACGTAAATCCATTTGTTTCGGTATCCCTAGACATACATATTACGCAAACAAATAAATATATCAAGAAGTGAGGTCGAGGTGAGTTTCTCCATGACCTGGACAAGCCCAACGAACGGATTTTCATTCGTACTGGAATCCCTTCGAGAAGCCTGCGTGATTTTTATTCGATCTTTTTGTTTCAATAGTTTGTTTTCATTTTTTTAGAAGACCCACGAGGGTAGAAGGACTGCGGCAGGTATATCTTCGTGGATATACTTTCTTTTTTGTGTTTTGTGGAACGTGCGATCTCAACCACGATGTCTAGAACGATATATATATGCACACACATGCAAATGCATCCACGTATATATGCAAAAATAAAAAAATAGGTTTGGGTTTATATATATATATATATATATATGTGAGGTAAAAAGGATCGAGCGTGAAGGACGCAGCGATAAGTTGCATGCGAGGAAGAACACGATTTGGCGCAGGCGGGGTGAGGAGTCACATATAGTTGGCATTCATATATAGATATATGATAAGTCGAATAGGCTATAAGAGAAAAGTTGCGGATGGAGCTCGAGGATGTGCGAGAGGATGCAAGGCGGAGATTTTGCTGCTTCTGCTGTTGCCCCCTGTCCAGGTCGATGATGCATAGTCCCGAGGACTTGCCGCCGCTCCCCACCCTGCCCCTCCGCCCCTTTTCGCATGCTCAGGCTTTTTCGTGCTACTCGTTTCTCCATATACCTTTTTACGAACTTCATCCTCACGGTAGGTTGCTGAGAAGCTCAATACAAGCGCAAAAAACGGCCGAAGAATGTACAAGTCCTTATGGACATCTGTTATCAACAATCGTTACGTTGCGAAAAGAAAACGGTGAAGCAACGTGTAATTTGCCATTTCTAGTACTCGTTCCATTTTGCAATTTCGTCGGAAGTATTGTGAAACGTGGAAAAATATCTTCGTATCCCTCTTAAGGGCTTCAACATGAGAAAATTCAAATTCTAATTAGAATTGTTGCAGTAGAGGTCGCTGCAGAAAAAGACATTGGTAAAATTTGCGCTGGAGATTTCTCGTGGAAGCGATGACGTTCTTACGTCCATCTGGAACGATAAAATGAAGGAAATGGAGAGTGGTTGGTGTACTTTTGAGCGTGGAATGTGAATTTTTTTACTGAAGGTAGATGGTTGCATACTGAAAGTAACCCCAATAAAATATTGCCCCTCAACTCACCCCAACCCTACGAAATAGGGGTTGAAAACCTCAAAATCGCCGTATCTCGATAAATAATAGGCCGATAAAAAAATATTTCAAACAAAAGTTGGTCGGAATAATAAAATACGTATAAAATTATCCGACGTCCAATCGTCTATCTTTGAAAATAGCGGCGAAAAAACACGAGAGCACCAGTGACCCAAAATTTTCGATTCGTTTTTGTGCCACTATTTTCGAAGATAGGGGGTTGGACGTTAGATAACTTTATACGAATTTTATTATTCCAAACAACTTTTGTTTGAAACCTTTTTTGATCGGGCTATTGATTATCGAGATACGGCATTTTTTAAGTTTTCAACCCCTATTTTTTAGGGTTGGGGCAAGTTGAGGGGCAAGATTTTATTGGGGTTACTTTTAGTATGCAGCCATATACCTTCGGTCAAAAATTCATATTCTACGCTGAAAAGTGCGGGGTTTTCGTCACTTTTACTGGACTAGGAATTGTAGGAAGGATACCACACGACGCATTCCCCACGAAAAAAAGGATTACTCATGAACGTCGTGGCTCTTCGGAACAAGGTTTTCCAGTTCCTTTTTTCCGGTTTTTTCTCCTCGTTCTTGCTTTGTAGCTGCAGAGAAGTATGTACTCTCGTTCTCTCTCTCTCTTTCTCTCTGTCTTTCGTGCCCGCAAAAGGGCACTCTGAGTATGAAGACGTTTCGATCGTTGGTCTCGGTACCCCGTAGCGAGACGTATCAAGAGAGAGAGAGAGAGAGAGAGAGAGAGAGAGAGAGAGAGAGAGAGAGAGAGAGAGAGAGAGAGAGAGAGAGAGAGAGAGAGAGACCGACTAGTAACACAAATGTACGATCTTCCTTTCAGCTTTCCTTTTAGTCTCCGATTATGCTCTTTCAAAGAGACAAAGAGATGGAAGAGAGAGAAAGAGAGAGAGAGAGAGAAAGAGAGAGAGAGAGAGAGAGAGAGAGACAGAAGTCCTCTCTTGCTCTCTTTCTCTTACAAACGGAACAACAGCGTGACGAGTCTTCCGTAATTGACAGCGTGAGTGCGCGAAGTCTTTCCTCGTGTATTATGTACGATGCGATTCTATTAGCCGCGATAATCCGTCGCTAATGTCCTCGCGGCTCGTCTCAACCATACATTCCCTATTCAATCGCCAACCTTCCCGTAAAAATATCATTAATTATTTCTCGTTGAAAATAAAATCGCGCGCCTCTTGTAACACGCGTAACGTGCACGGAAAAAGAAATGGGAAGTGCAAAAAATGGGCCGCTGAACCTCGACAGTGCCCTTTTTGTTTCTTATTCAAGAGTCAATGTTGACAGTGAATTAATGGAAAAAAAACGCGGGGGGGGAAATTGTTGAAGAATGTGCCGCGTAAGGGAGAGTACAGTCACGCGGTGGCCAAGTGCCTGGAGTTGATAATCTTTTTTTTTTCTAGAATATTATGCGAAAGACCCTACGAAAAGATGTGAAATATCTTGTTTTGTGTCGAATATCAGTTTGAGCGATTAATTGTTACGCTTATTCAACTTTTGATTGTAGAAATATTCGAGAAAAAGGGATTTCGAGGACATTTGGCTTCAAGTTGGCATCGTTGGAATGCAGCGGGAATACTTTTTATTTTCTTTCTTCTCTATTTTTATTGCTATCCGAAATCTGTTTCGATGGATTTAGGTTGTAGGTTTTTAATGGGGATTTAAAAAAAATTGGCCGTCGATTTGACCGGTCAAAAAAAAAGTTGGAACGTGACATAAATTATTTTCGCTGCGTTTCAACGATGCGAACTTTCATATCATCCATTTGCCCAAACTCAACAGATACTTACAGATACAATGATGTTGAAGTTTGCATCGTTGAAATGCAACGAAAGTTATTTTTTTTCTATTGCTCACATTTTATTAGGGGCCGTCCATATATTACGTCATCGATTTTTGCTGATTTTCGCCCCCCCCCCCCCCTACAATCACCCTATCGTCATTTCCTAATGACCCCCCCCCCCTTTCGCAAAATTGACGTCATTACCAGTTTGGCAAAATTAAAACATTTGCAGATTTGAGAAAAATTGGGTAACATTGAAACATTTTGTTATAGAATCATCTTTTATTATTTTGTACTTTGGCAATGTTTATTAATATAATAATATTATTCTTCCCTATTCTTTAGTTTTCTTTGGATAGCTCCCACATTTTGTTATAGAATCATCTTTTATTATTTTGTACTTTGGCAATTTTCATTTATATAACAATATTATTCTTCCCTATTCTTTAGTTTTCTTTGGATAGCTCCCACGGAGTTTTCACCCATTCTTGCAAATCCTGGATCACGGGTAATATCTCCGTATCCTCCCCATATTCATTTTGGCTCGATCGAACTATTTTCATAGGTACGCTGTTATTTGAAGTTCTCGAATATAATGTATACAAACCTCATGTAATAAATAAATAAATAATGAGTTCAATAATTAATACCATTAGGTACTTGCAAAATATTTTTCATCACTCATGCGGGGAAACCACTCTAGTTGTACAATATACTATTGTACATTTTGAAGTAACTGGTATTACAAGAATGACGTCAATTTCGAAACGCCCCCCCCCCCCCCCCCCCTCATCCATCATTTACCGTCATCCGCAAACGAACCTCCCCCCCCCAAATTTAGAATGACGTAATATATGGACGGCCCCTTACTAATTTAGAGTACGAAAATCACGCAAAAGATTTTTTTATCCCGTTAAGAGATCCACTATCTCAATCTATAATAAAAACGATTGATTATAATGAAAATGACGAAATTTTAAAAAAATTGCAAAGTAATTTCGTTGCCTTCCAACGCAACTTCTACGCCATCATATACACCCCAATGGCTTTCAAAATCGCCCCTAGACAAGGGTTGGGATAATTGTACAAAGATTGTTTCCTGGATCATCCTGTCCCCAAAATTAAAGATGCGCTTGGAAAAAAAAGGAAGAACCGTTTTTAAGGATGTATTGCCCGTACATTTCCTACCGAAAGTGAGTTTCGGGTAGAATTTTTAGAACTTTGCGATGAGATTAAACTTTTCTTTAAATCAACCACATTGAAGATGCTAAGAACATTAATTTCCGGTAATAATAATGCAAAAAAGTTACAAGTAAATTCTTTAAAAAAAATGTTCAACAAATGTCCGGTGAACTACGTTTTTTTAAATCAACCACATTGAAGATGCTAAGAACATTAATTTCAGGCAATAATAATGCAAAAAAGTTACAAGTAAATTGTTTTAAAAAAAGTTCAACAAATGTCCGGTGAACTACTTTTTTATATTATAAAATGAATTCGTAGATTTTTCTGAATAGGTATGAATTTTTTAAGAATTTTCTTTCGATTTTAATTTTAATTTTTTTACTTTAAAAAAATGGATGAAGAGTCACAAATCGTCAATATATGTTCGGACCAATGTTCCATATTAAATCCAACTGTTCAGGGTATTAAACGAAGTGTCATAGGTACACCCTTTGAAAATCTCCAAAAACGGGATTTTCAAGAGAGAAAATTCTTTACAAATCATATGTATTAAGAAAAAAATCATAATTCATTCATTGTCACAAAAACTCAAGTTTACCGGAGATTTATTGAACAAAATCTTGTTTGAACAATTTATTAATAAATTTTTGTCATTCTTATTATTTAAATTCAATGTTCTTAGCATCTTCAATACGGCTGATTTTTTTAACATTGCATAGTCTTTTGCAACAGGCTTAAAAGATCCTTCCCCCATAAACGTATCTATATATACGCCTCACACATATGGACACACGTTTATAAGGGGATAATATTGGATCGTCGATTTGAGAGAAGGGCCCGCACCGCGCACGTTTCGAGAGGAAGAGATTGAGTTACCAAGAGATAATCGCATGCACGCCCAACCGTTTTGGTACCACGCGTATCCTACCATCCAACAACCCTATAGAATAGCGCACTCACAAACACCCATACAGACACAGTGCGATCGAGCATAGCTGGCCTGCCACGACTTTGACTTCGTTGTTCTCGCCGGTCCAGCCATACACAACGCAGTCTCGAGCCCTTTCTCGTCCCTTAAACCGACTTCCAACCAACGCCTCAAAGAGTCGAAAGATCAAGCCGAAGCTTCGATCTAAATCTCTCTCAATTTTGTAGACGTTGAGAGGCGACTTTGGAGGGATTTTCCTGTCAAATTGACTGTGCACAGATGTGCCTTCGTGAAAGATCCATCGGTATGGGAGAAGCGGAGCGAAAGAAGTGGCGTGAAAGAGACCAGTATTCGTTGTACACGGAAAGCGTAGAATAGAGTTTTTTATTCATCATTGTTGGGTCACTCGACGATGTCATTTTTTTGTAAGACCAAAGGTTCTCGTGGGCCAAAAAAAATCGAAATATTCTAGCGACGACGATGGAATATCGGTGGAATATTTTTGCATAATATTCTCTCTCGAAACTCGGTATGAAAAGATGATGCTGAAGTTTTCGTGTGTTGGAATGCAATGATATTAGATTCTTTTTTATTTTTCACATTTTTCCTTGGCCGATTGAGACTGAAAATCACTCCAAACTTTCGACGTATCCTTGTTAGAGATTTACGATGTCAATTTGTAAAAAAGAAGGCTTGTGATAAGAAGAAAATCATTTTCATCATTATTCTAAAATAATAAAAATATATAAATAGAAAAAAGAATCGTTGTCTCCCAACGATGCAAACTTCAACGTCATACAAAGAGAAATAAGATTATCTTTTGATTCGGGTATATGTACCCACGAGAATTGAGAATTACGCGCTCGGATAAAGGCTCTCACTGTTCTCGAACGTTGCGAGCTTTCGCGCGGCATTCCATCCCGAGCATTCACTTGACGCTTCTTTTTTTCTCTTCTTCGTCGTTGTTTTTTTTGTTCCAGAGGAAAGTCATCACCTATGTGTTTTTTAAGAAGATTAAAAATTCGCGGTCTCCCGTTGCTAATGGGCGGACACGAGTTTTCATTACACGCCATCAGGCATACTGGAATAAAAGCGAATATCAGAATTCAGTGAAGGTATTTTTACGGAAAGTCCAACGCTGATCGAGATGCAATGGAATTCGTTAAAAATAAGTGTACCATTTCTATACTTGACAATTCAATTTTCAACGTATTCTATTTTGCTGAGAATGCTATTGAAGCTTGCATCATTGGGGTGGAACGATTTTGTTTTTTCGTAACGCCCAATTTTCTTTCACCATATTAGGCTGTAAAAATCACTAAAACGTTTTTGAACATCCTTTTTAGGGGTCTACAATCTACACTCGGAAAAGGGATTTTAGAGAGTTTAGTTCAAAAATAAAGAAATTAAAAAATAAAGAAGGTTCGATGCATTCCATCGATGCAATGTTCAACGCCATTGCTGCAATACATTTAATCGTACATTGATTCAATTTCCTATATTAAATATATATATTTAATACCTAAAAACCATGAACCAATCTTCGAATTAACGAAAAATCTTGTTTAATCGAAAACGACGAAAAGCGATTTCTTCCTCGCGACATCGTACTAAAGAAAATCGCATTTCTATTGACCCGGAAGTTTCTATGCAGGGCTGTTTTTAAGGGTCTACGTGGGTTTGAAATTTTCAAAAAAATTCATGTTAAATTTTTTTTATTATTTAGTAGTCTAGAATATTTTAAAAAATCCATTTTTTTCAAAATTTTATGATCCAATGGTCTAGAATATTTCAAAAAATCCATTTTTTCCAAATTTTATTATACAATATATCTAGAATATTCTCCCAAAGTTTTAAGGGGTTACCCCCACTTGCGATTTTGAAAAAATCGATTTTTTTATTGCATTTTTTTGAAGTCTAAGTATCTGAGAATATGTCCTGAAAATTTCAAGTCGATCCGAACAAAATTGACTGAGATATGAGCGTTGAAAGAGAAGAATCCGTTATGTAAACGACCGGAAATTGAAACTTTAAACGCGTTTTTCTCAAAATGGCATTTCTGAAGTCGGTGACCAAAACTACTCGAACACTAATGAACCGATCTTCTTGAAATTTTGCAGGCTTATTTAATACATAAAATGTAGTCTTTAATCGTTCGATTTTTTTTTTTCGAAAAAAATGGCCGTTTTATAGCCAAAAAACGGCCGTTTTTTTCGTTAAAATCGAACCACCAACTTTGACTATCCGCCATTTTGTGAAAAATGAATATTTTTTAAAATCCTTCGATTAAAGACTAGTTTATATTTATATTTGACTAAATCCGTCCGCATTTTTTTTTCAGATGATCCACTTCGCCGCAATGTTGGTCACCGCAAACAGTGTATATAAAAACATTATTTCATTGACGGCCATTTGCCACTAAACAATGTAATATTTTTCAATAACAAAATTACTGAAAGTTCTTCAAGATGTGTTCTTTAAGATGGTATATTGATCGATTAAAAAAGTTTTGTAGTTTTCTTTAAAAAAATTCATGAAAAAGGCCTTTTTTTGCGCTATAAGTGGGGGTAACGCCTTAAGTCAATCGGAGTAAAAGTCTAGGACAGAGAGCCTTTGGAAATTATCCCCGTTGGGAAAGACCGGCCGGGAGCGACGCAGGGATATCGCATTTTTCTCAAAACACTATTTTTGAAGTATGTGAACATGATTTCTCAAACACTAAAGATCTTATTGAAATTTTCAACACTTCTTCAAAATAACATTGACTAGTGATTTCCAAAGATTTTTTTTGATTACAACTAATTTTACAAGGCTATACGTAATGTAAATTGCCCCAAAAATTGAACTATTTTGCATACAACTTTGCCAAAAATTCAAATTTCAATTTTTTTTACATCCGTCGTTCAATCACGAGCTTTACTTTTCTACTAACAGAACAAATTTGGTTTTGTAATCTCAGATCATGCTATCGTGAGTTATCCTGACCACCACGAGGACACTTTTTTAGGGATCACCGGAAACCAAGTCCCACCGGCTGTATTTCCCAAATTTTTGGATGAAATTTTTTTCATATATTGTTGAAATATTGCTCTTTGATGTGCTTAACATTTTGAATAAAATCATTTATAAATATATTTTTTTAATAGAGAAAATATGCTTTTTTGGCTTCAAAACTCACGTAACTCCTTCGATTTGGACGCGAAGTTGAAGAAATTAAATTTAAAAAAGAGAAAAATTAAAGAGTTTCGATTACACGGCTCGGGGAAGCCTTCAACTTGTTTCTTCCTCATGCTGTTGGCTGTGTAGCACTTCGGGGGACTGTCATTACTCGCATCATTAGCACGAGAGTGGACACTGAGAAAAAGACAGAGGATCAACCTCATTGGGCTATTGAAACGAGAAAACGGAAACGGGGCGAGAGAAAGAGGGAGAGGGGTGACGAGAAGGAGAGAGAGAGAGAAACAAAGAAAAAGAGTAATAGAGAGAGAGAGAGGGAGATCTAGCAATAGAAAGACAGAGAGAGAGAGAGGGAGAGTCTTGCGCATTTACGGATGTTGTTGCTGCAACAGCGCCATTTTGCACCCGGCTATTTCCTCCTTCGCCTTTTTCCAGCTTCTTCACGAATAGAGTGGTTATATATCTTTACGATTTCGCGGAAAGCCTCGGAGAAGATTTTTGAACCTATAGATATACGAGGGTGTGTGTGCGTGTACGAGTGAATAAGAGGTGGCGGAAGAAAAAGCGCTGCCGCTCGGTTATTTCGACTTGTATTCACTTTAGTCTCACGACTTACCCTTTCATCTTCACTCGTACCGACGACCAAACGGATGTAGAACGGATGGGGAAGCTACACTCGGGACACGGATGACGAAACTTTGTACTCCCATCGATGTATCGAGGTGTATATTTTTATAAATACATGTATGTATGTATGTATGTGTGTATACGAATAAAGGATGATAAATGGCAATTCATTAAACAAATTGATACGATCAAGGGTTCTGTGGGTTTGCTGAACTCTGCGAAAGAGCTCTTTTTCCATCGACCGAGTTCACTTTCACCGCCGCGCTATACAGCAATGACTTTTTCCACCCATAGTTAGGATCGCCAATGACAGATTACGTCTGGAAAATACTCGTCGAAGATGCCGTTCATGTGAAATGCAAAGTCGCGAGGTACTTCGAGGAATATCGAATTCGGGAGGGCGAGAAGAAATCTGACTGAAGCAATGAAAATTGTCGATGGATGAAGAACGATCCATTGTATTGGAGGTAGGGTTGCGGGATCTACGAATTTATCGGACTTGAGAAATAACCCATGCAGAAATTTTTTGGGGACTCCCCAGATCCTACCAGATCCCTATGGGGATTTGATAGGGACGCCCCAAGTAAGGAGTCCACACTGGAATCCAAATAGATTTGTTGGGGATTCCCCAGGTTCTACCAGATCCTTATGGGGATTTGATATGGACACCCCAGGTAGGGAGACCACATTGGAATCCAAATGGATCCTGGGCTGTTTCCAGATTAACGTGGTTTTAGAATTTTTTACTAGAAATTATATAAAATAGGATTTCGCGACGCTCTGTAAAAAATTATTCTTTGATGGTCCCGTGCACAGATTTGCTTAGGAGTTTCAAGATGCACCAACGTGTTTCTAGGAATTTGTTAGGATATCGAATAATACAATATATAATTATATTCTTTAGTAACTTCTTTACTTTAGTGCTTACCCATATTGTATATTTATAGTTTGTTATGGGCTAGTATTTTTTATACGAATAAAAAAGCTTGTTATAAATTTTAATATGCACACTTTTTGAATTTTTAATACTTATGCGCATAAAAATTTGTTTTGGACGTGACGGCAATCGGGTTACGATTGCGTCTGCGGTTTATCGCTGTGGGTGTGGAGTTTTGTTAGAGCGGCTTAAATGAGGTTTTAAAAGAAAATTAAATGTAAGTATGAAATCATATTTTTAGAAACATGATATCTATTACACATTCGCTTAAGTTTGTAGCCCGTAACATCAATTTCCACCCGACCTGGTGGATTTTTCATCGGGATCCAATAGGGATTTCCCATCGGGATCTAACAGGGATTCCTTGTCGGGAGCCAATAGGAATTCCCTATCGGGATCCAATAAGGATTCAGAAAATCGCTTCCGACAAAAGAAAGACGTCGGGCGATAGAACATAAGCGGCGCAGGGTACATATATATTCGTGTCGTCGTTGAAAAGCGCGCGACGATCGAGTTACTGCGCAATCGCGATCGTACAATTTATTTACTCCAAACACGCATTAATGTTTGTTACATTCCAATGATGCAAGCATCAACCTTATTAAAGTGTTTAAATTTTATATAATATGAAAAGTATTCAAAGAATATCCCGCCCATAACTGCACAAGTATTTTTGCTTAATAATAGTATAAAAAGTGTATAAAAACTACGTTACAGCATAAGAAGTATTTAAAGTATTTTTAAAAAGTTCATAAAGTATAAAAAGTACTCGAAGATATAGATATAAGATATAAGTATTCGAAGAATACTATACAAAGCACTATAAATATTCAGTATGGGTAAACAATTAAAAAAAAACAAACTAAGTATATTGTGGTATTCGATATGTACTCCTTTGTAAACAATAAATTGATCTCTTTAGTGTATCGATGCTTTTATTTTTTGTAGCATTTTGGGCTTACAGAATGCGATATGATCGATCAAGCATCGTATCGGATTCCGTTCAATACTGTGGGGAAGCTTTAAGATTCTTACATTGGATTCCGATGGGAAATCCCTATTGGATCCTAATAGGGAATCCCTATGGAATCCCTATGGAATCCCGATAGGAATCCCTACTGGATCCCGATGGGAATCCCTTTTGGATCCCGATGGGAATCCCTTTTGGATCCCGATGGGGAGTCCCTCTTGGAATCCAATGTACGAGCGTGACGTTTCCTGATGGGGATCCAATGGGGTGTCCCGTTGGATCCCTATCAGGGAGTAGGGAGAAGTAGGGGAATCCTATAGGATTCCAAACACAATTTCTACCTGGGAAATTGCTCGTTACTTTTTGACGACTGGGTGAATAGTGAAGCTTCGATTAAGCTTCCTTAAATTTAAGCGATTAAGTGATTAAGCTCCCTTAAATAGTTTTCGTTTAACACAAAAATTTTGAATTTTTTTTTCTCTTCATGCTAGTGTTTGAAACATTAAATTCAATATATAAATCATAAAATTATAGGAAAATACATTTTGTCATACATTTGTTGTTAAATAAATGAAGCAACTCGATGGGAAAGTAGTTTTGGCTCGGACATGAAATACCCATGTTTACAGACGATGTTAATCTTCTTTCGTTGGGCCTAAAAATCATCTTTTTTTATTAGAGAAATTTGTTGGAATCTTAGAAATAGAAGAAAGTAAAAAATCTCTTTTTCATTAAAGGCATTGGAAGAAAGAGAAGAATATAAAGAATCTTTTTTCATTAGAGACATTTAGTAACAGGAATTTAATTCGAGACTCAGAATTTTGTAAGTAATTTAAAAATTACAATTTCAATTCATTTACGATTAGAATTAGATTTTTTTTAAAGAAGATGAATTTGATCTAACGAATAGAATACTTTAATTTCAGAAAACAACTAGAATTTAATTTACAAAAATGATAACCAAAAATTTTAAAAATCTTGTTCCATCAGCGAAATTTAATTATAGAAATAATCAGCTCTTTCACTTATTGAATATTATGATAACCTCGAAGTTTGCATCGTTGGGGTGCAATAAATATTTCCGAATTCCCCTAATTTCTTTCAGTAGACTTTGCCTCCAGAAACACCCCGACGATTTTTCAACACACTTATTTATCGATCAACAATATAAATGTACAAAAAAATATTTCGAATGATAATAAAAATAAGGAAATTTAAATTAAAAAAAGAACTTCCGCTGTATTCCAACGATGCAAAGTTCAACACCATAAATCGCGGTGGTTTATTCGCTCCATTTGCTTTCTTTTATAAATTGTGTCTTACAGTGTCCCTACACTGTTACGTCAATTAGCTTCTGCCATTAAAAAAAAAGATAAATCAACAAGAGATATCCTAATGCATGCAAAAAAGTTTACCGAATAATATAACAATTACACGATTCGACGAGTAATCAAAGATTGACGTTATTTCGAAATGAACATTCCGGCTGCCAGGTCACAAGGACCCGGACATCAGGATCATCGTAAGTCCCCTGGTGTGAGCGTTCTCCTCCCGCCACATTGTACATACAGTGGCCATGTAATTTATTATTGTGTATGTATATATATATATATATATATATATAACTGGATACATTCGTCACGTGGCTTTCATCTTTTACCGACCAACGGATGCGACGGGCTAAGATCCCGGACGTCGTGCAATTGATACGACTTGAGTTTGTACCACTATACGCTCACTGTGCGCACTATTACGGGGGTCGTGTCTCCCTCTCATTGATATTTATTGGAGTTTATAGACGCGAGACGCGATTATTGGAAGGGTGGTGGTGTTGGTCGTCGTTGTCGTATAATTTATGTGTGTTATTTGTGTATTTTGCTACTGGCTCGTTGGGTTCAACGCTGTACCCGCATTCACACTATACTCAACGTCTTTCCATACCGCGACAAATCATAGAATCATTTCATCGTCGAACAACTAATGCTGTGGGATTTTTCTTTTTCGAACTGGATTACCAACTTGATTTCTTAAATTCTTCGACCAACAGATTTCGTTCTTGTTTTTCCGCACGAATGCATGAAGATATGGGTTGAAATTTGACGGCCTTGAAGTTAGCATCGTTGGAATGCAACGAAGATTTTATTCTATATTATTATTGGCGGTATTACGATGTCTGTGGCCCCTAATTCTGACCACGCTGTCTTCTTATTTGACCCTAAATAATTTGTTTTCAAAAGTGGTAAAAATCGAAATTCTACCCTTAAGGGAGTGATTTTTTTTGGTCAGATTTGCTTGAAACTTGGTTAAAATATACTCCGATACAAATAATTAAACATGTATTTGTTTGGGTTTGTTGGGTGTATTTATGCTAACCCAAACAAACACAGTTAAGGGGTTAGAATTACTACTTGACTGTCTACATACACCGAACAGCGAGGAAAACATATAGTGTTATATATTAGGTGTACAAATAAGTTTTAGGACACTTCGATTTTGTATCATAACAGCTATTCTAAATTAATTCAAAGGTCCCGCTCACTTATCATAGATGGCGCTTGATATGTAGTATCGAAACGTAAACGAGTCATAAACATAACCTATAAATTCTGTCAATTAAACATGCAGACCGATAAGCTATTTATTAGACACTGCATTCGCTATGAATTCCATCAAGGAAAAAGTGTTAGGAAAGCGTGTGAATCGATATGTTCTGTTCTTGGAGACAACATTGTATCTAAAAGTACATGTGAGTATTGGTATAAGCGATTCAAAGAAGGTGATTTCGACGTTAGTGACCGTGAACGCACGGGGCCTCCTGTAAAGGTGGACGATCAGGAACTGCAAGCGTTGCTGGATGAAAACTCTTGTCAGACGGAGAAACAACTTTCGGAACAGCTTGGAGTAACTCAACAAACTGTTTCTTATCGTTTAAAAGCAATGGGTAAGATTCGAAAAGGAACAAAGTGGGTACCACACTTTCTGACTCAAGAAAATAAAAACAGCCGTCTTAACATTTGTGTGAGTCTTTACAACAAGCAACATAGAAAGTCTTTCTTGTGGAAAATTGTGACCGGCGATGAAAAGTGGATTTATTTTGATAATCCGAAACGCAAATATCATTGGGTTGACCCCGGCGAGCCGACAACATCCACGCCAAAGCGCAATGTTCACTGTAACAAAGTCATGCTGTGCATATGGTGGGATATGAAAAGCGTACTGTATTATGAACTTCTCAAACCTGGTCAAACAGTTACTACCGATCGCTATTGTCATCAATTGATGCAAGTGAATCAAGAAATTGAGAAGAAACGTCGATTTTCTGGCAAAGAAAAATGTCCAGTAAAACTGCTCCATGACAACGCGCGGCCTCATGTGGGTAAACCGGTCAAGGATACGTTACTAGCGCTTGGATGGGAAGCTGTACCACACCCGGCGTATTCACCAGACTTAGCCCCATCCGATTATCATTTATTCCGGAAAATGCAGAACGATTTGTCTGACGTGCGATTCAAAACATTTGAAGGAGTGGAAAAATGGGTCGCTAAATTTCTCACCTCGTAAGACGAAAGTTTCTTTGCGAAAGGCATCCGCGAGTTACCTGAGAGATGGCTGAAGGTCATTCAGTGCGATGGAGATTACTTCGATGAATAACTGTGTTTTACTTCTTTTTTAATAAATCTTGAATTTTTTAAAAATTGTCCTAAAACTTATTTGTACACCTAATATAAAATAAATTTGGTAACTTTCAAGTAAATCTGGTCAAAAAATATGTTTTCTCGTGCAAACGTTAACACTCCCGTTTAACCCCCTCAAAGGTTGAATTTTGGAAATTGCTGAAATACATGTTTAGTTATTTGTATTTTAGTGTATTTACGCCAAGTTTCAAGTAAATCTGACAAAAATATGTTGTCTCATACAAACTTTAACACCCCCGTTTAAGCCTCTTAAGGGTCGAATTTTAGGAAATGCTGAAATACGTATTCAATTATTTGTATCTTAGAGTATTTACGACAAGTTTCAAGCAAATATGACGAAAAAATATGTCGTCTCATACAAACTTTAAAGCCCCTATTTTACCCCCTTAAGGGTAGAATTTCGATTTTTACCACTCGTGAAAAAAGTCTTATTTTGGGTCAAATATGAAGGCTGCGTGGTCAGAATTAGGGGCCGCAGATATCGTAATATCCCCTTATTATTTAAATATAAATTATTATAAATAAAATTATAAATAAAATATAAATGTTATATAAAAAAATTTATTATAAATAAATTATTTTAAAATTATTTTTAGTTATTTAAAATTATTTAAAATTATAAATAAATTATAAATAAAAAAAAATTATTATAAATAAAATATTTATTATAAATAGATTATAAATAAAAATTTCCTCCTTTTCTCATTGTACAAAATATTTTCTTGCAGATTTAAATTCCTGATGTCTAAATATGCGACTTAGGGAATGCTTGATGGATTTTCGTAACCAAGATTAGCCACGAGAAATCGGAGCAATTGAAAAATATTCATTTTCATTGCACTCCAACGATGCAAAGTTTAATTGCACGAAATATTATGAAATATTTATTGTTAAATAAGTATTAATTGTATATAAGTTTGCTGTTTTTTTCATGTGTAATTAATGATAATAATTTATAATTATTTTGTTTCAAAATAATTTCCATTCGTTCGTTCCCTCTGAATTTGAGTATTGCTTCGACAAACGAAGAATACGAGTGACAGAAGCGCTCCTGGCTCGTAAAATATTTTTCTCCCTATGTGCGTTTCCCCCCTTCTTATTTTCTCCATATATTCTTCGTCCTGTCTCTCGGCGGCGGTAATTTCGTGACTGTTAAAACCCCCGGCAGTCTCCAACAAGACAGACGCACATCCCGTGAATCTTTGGTTTGTTTGGACAAGCCAACGTTATGAGATTTTATGCGAGAAACGAGCGCGAGCCAACAAAACAAATCGGCGTTTATACGATAATACACGCAGCGGGGAATTCCCGCTCATTCGAACCAGTCTCCGTGCAACATTCTTGCCTATCCGACAATATCTGTGAGACGATTTCAATTCGAATTGTCATTTTTTTCCGCCTCGTAATCTGAAGAATGATTTTTATGTACCGTTAGGACGAAAATTCGCAGAAACGTGGAGTGGCATTTTATTTCGAAACGCTTGGGTGAAAAAGTCGAAGAAATTTGGTGGAGTTTTAAAAGGCGTGATTGAGGAGGTTTCACGGGAATGTGCGAAGGGTATGGGCGATGGATGCGAAGATGTTGCGATTAGGAAGCGAGAAAAAGTCTGCAGAAGTGAAGATGGGAAAATAGGATAGGAGAGAGAAAGGAAGAGATTTGACAGATAGGAGAGTTTTTCTCAAAACTTTGCATTCTCCGGTAGTCCTCAGATCGAAAGTGCTTTTTTTCTAGATATTCGAAGTCACAGGTAGACACCTTCCGGCACTCGATGAAAAAGCTTCAGTTTTTAAACATTTATTTTTCACTTTTAAATCTGTTTAAGGGGCATACCAGTGTGACACTTTCAAAAAATCGATTTTTTTGCCTTCATCGACAGTTTATACTCTCAAGAATATCCTGTAAAAATTTCAAGGCCGTATCTCTATCATTTTATCTTGCAAAAATTTATATTTCAATCTTTAAACGCGTTTTTCTCGAAATGAGATTTTTCAAATTTGCTGACATTGTAACTCAAAGAGCAATTATCCGATTGACTTGAAATTTGACCTGAGTACGCTTGAATATATTTACCCTACAATGACGTAGGATATTTTTGATTGGAAGAAAATTGACGATTTGGCATTGAAAAAAACGACCATTTTATAGGCAAGAAAACAGACTTTTTTTCATAACTACGCCATTTTGTTAGATTTTGATATTTTTCGAAAATCCTACGTCATTGTACAGGAAAAACATTCCAGTTTAACGACATTTTTTCCTTTTTCGGTTTCAGCTACTCAATCGGCCGGAATCATGTCAGCAGTGGAGAAACTTTTTTTGGCGCCTCTTAAGGCAGCGCATAAGTCGCTTGGATCTCAATATTTTTCTATGAAAAAATTATGTAATATAGGTCAAATATAGCCAAATATATTTATAATTTTCCAAAACATTTAATTGAGTACTATTCTTCCAAAACATTTCCGAAAATCATCTAAATTTTCAGCGTTCACACTGGTATAGCCCCTCAACTTTTTTGCCGAAATTATTATGTTTCGTGATCTTTTTCCCTGCGCTCCAGATGTTATTGCATATCTGCTATGCAGTTATTGTTATGATCGTTAAAACGCAACGAAAATTGATTTTTTTTATTACTATTTTTTTGTCGATTCATCCTCTAAAATACACTCAAACATTTTTACCTATTTTCATTTAACATTTACGACCTTGATTTGCGAAAAAAGGCTTTGGATGATGATAAAAGTAGAGAAATAAAAAATGAACGAAATTTCGTTGCATTTCAACGTGCAAACTTCAACGTCATTAGACTAGACGATTTTCTCGAAATCCACCTACTTTCCAGTTAAATCATCCAGTGATAGGGCCATCTTACGCAGCCCTTAAGGACCTTTAGGGAGAAAAGATGAGTACCGTTTAAGAATCCAAACGAGCCTTCCTTACCCGAGGCCTGATAAAGTTGAAAGAGATCAAGGTGGACCCGAGTTGAGCCCCAACTGAATTCTTCCACGAGTTCTCTTACATTTCTATCGCATCGTCGCATCGATCGGTCGTTCATGTATTGACCTAATGTAAGATTTTTTTCAAGATTTCCGAATTCACAAGAACTCATTCTTCCGCCTCGAGTGTCTTCATCGTCGTGACTTTCGCGGAAAGAAAAAAGCAGCGTAAAACATTCTATCCTCGTGAGGCGTGTGGAAGTTGGAAAACTAAATAAAGTGCGTTTCCGAGAGTAAGTCAAAGAGAAAAGTTCGAAGGGAGAGGTGAGGGACCAAGGCACATGGCCGACACGTTTCGGGTCACATGCGCTCGCACGCCTCTCGGTGATTTTTCGAGGAAAGCATTCTCATCTCGAGCGACTCCTGATCCCGTTTTCTCGGAGCTATACATTACCGGCGGCTTCGTACCCAGGGTCTTACGTGAGTCATCGGTACTCCCGATACTCCGCCAATTCGAATCGCTTAGGGAGTTACCCCCACTTGCGATTTTGAAAAAATCGATTTTTTTATTGCATTTTTTTGAAGTATAATTATCTGAGAATATGTCCTGAAAATTTCAAGTCGATTTGAACAAAATTGACTGAGATATGAGCGTTGAAAGAGAAGAATCCGTTGTATAAACGACCGGAAATTGAAACTTTAAACGCGTTTTTCTCAAAATGGCATTTCTGAAGTCGGTCACCAAGATTACTCGAACACTAATGAACCGATCTTCTTGAAATTTTGCAGGCTTATTTAATACATAAAAATGTAGTCATTAATCGTTCGATTTTTTTTCGAACAAAAATGCCCGTTTTATAGCCAAAAAACGGCCGTTTTTTTTCGTTAAAATCGAACCATTAACTTTGACTGTCCGCCATTCTGTGAAAAATGAATATTTTTTAAAATCCTTCGATTAAAGACTAGTTTATACTTATATTTGACTAAATCCATCCGCATTTTTTTTCTTCAGATGATCCACTTCGCCGCAATGTTGGTCACCGCAAACCGTGTATATAAAAACATTATTTCATTGACGGCCATTTGCCACTAAACAATGTAATATTTTTCAATAAAAAATTACTGAAAGTTCTTCAAGATGTGTTCTTTAAGAAGGTATATTGATCGATTAAAAAAGTTTTGTAGTTTTCTTTAAAAAAATTCATGAAAAAGGCCTTTTTTTGCGCTATAAGCGGGGGTAACGCCTTAATGCTCAACCTTTTTTTTCTTTTATTTGAGGCTTGCAGCAACCATTTATTGGCTAATGATGCGACGATCATTCCTCGACTTTCAATTGCGTTATTGGAAAGCAACGTTGTCTGACAGTTGGTGGATTTATAATTGGGTTGGAGAAAAAAAAATTGATTTCCGTTTCTGCAATTTTGGTTTCGTGATAATAAAATAGAATGGCAAAGGGATTTTTGTAAAAATCATTTTATTGATTTCTTTTGGATTAGATTAGAAGATTGTTAGTAGAAGATTAGATTAGAAGAATTAGATTAGATTAGAAGATTTCTTAGATTTAATTAGAACAACAATCTTTTATTGTTCTTATATCAGGAAAAATTCAAATCAAAGATGTGATGTTATAAACTATAGAATCATACAAGATGTCTCAATATGACCTGACATTTTCATTCATTAATAAAACGTATTATTTATTTGAAAAATACGAATATTTTTATTTCAATATACGGTACAAACGAGGAGGTTATGTGTGAAACACAATATCCGATAAATGACCGCCTCGTCCCTGTTTGCAAGCGTTTACTCTTTTGACGAAATTTTCAATAACATTTTGGCATAATTGCAAGCTAATTGCATTAATGATCCGTCCAATTGCTTCCTTGAGCACCGGAATGGTCTGTGGATCATTGGCATACACTTGTCCTTTTAGAAAAGCCCAAAGAAAGAAGTCCAATGGCGTCAAATCGCACGATCTTGGTGGTCAATTCTGTGTCTATATTCTATATGTTTCCGAATTCCATGCCGTTTATGCCATTTATCGGATATTTTGTTCCACACATAACCTCTACTGTTTAAAATAAATTATTTAAAATAAAAAATATAATAAAAAAGTAATAAAAAGAAAAAAAAAATAATACGTTTTAGAAAATAAATCAAAATGTCAGGTCATTTTCAGACACCGTTTAGGTTATGCGACTTACGCGTCGGTGTAAATAAATGTGACACTTGGTGAGATTTTGCATACGAAAACATCTCAAAAACTCTTAAAAAGTCAAAATCTACTGTAATTCTCGTCCAATGTGTGAAAATGGGCTTGTAAAGGGGCCATCCATAAACTACGTAATTTTAAAATAGGAGGAGTCTAGCCATTGGATGACGCTAACGATAATTGGATTATGACGATAGGAAGGATATGATGATTTCAGTGGGGGGGAGGGGGGGGGGTGTAAAAAGTCAGCAAAAATCGATGACGCAATATATAGACGGCCCCAAAGGCAAATTCGAGTACTTTGCCAACCACAGACCAGACATTTTTATGGTGACAGTTTCCGAAAGACGATTCTCGATTTGACGCTGCAGAAATTTGTCCGGCTAAAGTTTCATTGTAGGTTTCACTTTTGTAGAACTACTTTCCGTGGTATTCAAACAGAGAGGAACAAAATACGTCCTATATAACTTTATCATTGCCATTTTTGACAGAATACCAGTACTGACTAATACTACACGAGTAGCCTCGTATAATATCGTGACGTCACACCGTGCTCGGATAACTTAGAAATCGAGCCGAATAGAATAAAAAAATCCAAATCGCTATAATTTTGATAATGATCCCTTAAAAAATACTTCCGTTATAAAAACCACACATGATTTTTACAATGAAAACAAAATTATTTAATAACTTAATTATCGTTACATGCATTTTCGGGAGGAGCGTAAAAAAAGTGACTGCCTTTGCTGCCAGAGTATCCAGAATTTGGTCATCGGAGATCCCCTCGCACGAAGAAAAAGGCATTTCGATGCACTTTTTTCCGATAAATGATGAACGACGAAATGATAGATGATGAAATTCTGATACATTTAGAAATTATATCTCGTATAATAAAACACCCTTAAATCACGTAACTTTGAACACATACCAAGCGTTGTAATCTTTCCTAAAATTGTCATACGGTTTTATTATTCTGCATTGGTAGTAATTATAAGGGCGATGGACAGCAACGATCAACGCATCGCTAAATTTTGGGAATTGATGCTCCCTGGCAGAAACGTTGCGTGTCACTTAGAAATAAACTTTATATATATGTATATATGTGTGTGTGTGTGTATATATATATATATATATATATATATATATATATATATATGTATATATGTATGTATGTATGTATGTATGTACGTGTATATATATATATATATCGCGTGTCGAGTACCGAGCGAGTCTGAGACAAAACAAACCGTTTTATCGTCGCGAACAATCGCCAAATTGTCTCATTAAGGCGATTAGATCGCGCGCGCGCGCACGCTCTAGACTCGCACATAAGTATATTCTCCGTATGAATGCAACATATCACATGTACTTCGCGCGATTCATTGCGCCTCTTAATTCCCCTCGGACTCTGAGAAATTCCAGGCAGAGCCTAACGAAGCTTGATTTACGTCGACAATCGAATTTACGCGACTGCAAAATCTCATTGTAGATTTTGATCCCCACTGTCATGCGGTTGCCAAGAGTTGCGCGGAATTATCGATTTCAAGAGGCCTTTTCGATCGGTTGCTCGAATGGTTATTATTCTTACTATTATTTCCGGTCAGATATTTATTTTTGAAATTTCAAATGGCGAGCTTGATTCTTTGACAGGTGTGCAGAATGATGATCATCAATTTGTCAATGGCTCGATGCAAATATCACGCTTTTATCGCTACATTTATAGTGATTTTGTATTCAAGAAGTTTTATATACTTTTCAGTTATAGAAATTTATTTCGTTTGCTTAAGTTTATTGAAATTCGTATTATTGACGAATTTTGTCTAGTGATCGATTTGAAGACAATTTCTAGATCGATTGTTCGCATAATTGTAGTTTTTATTTTATTTATTATTCAATGAGTCGGAAGTCTGCACCGTTGAAATGCAACGGAAATTCTTTTTTATTTCCTTTTGCTCCATTTTTACTGGTATGCAAAACATTTGGGTGTAGTTTCAAAAAGGACATATTTCCGATTAATTTGGAATTTCGTGAACCCATGTATTTTGAATCGTTGATTACGAATATGATAGTGAAAATACCAGCAAATTCGATTTTGGAGGTGAAAACTCACGAAAACTGATTTTTCAAAAGTTTTTCGACTTTATTTTGATAAATGTTGATCTTCGGGAAAAATGTTTCGCATAAAAGTTGTAGCCTATAAAAAGATTGATCTTTTATGTTCTATACAGTTTTTGTCTAAAACCATTCTGTTTCGAGAAAAATGGGATAATGCTCCAATAAATACATTTTGCTAAACTCTATTAGTTTCGATACAGTACTACCTCTCTAAGAGAGCGGTCTAGGGCGGCTAGGGGAAGAAATTCTCGAGAAATTCGTCGCCGAAGCCTTCCCCCACCGCTAGGTTAGCGCGCTCGAAAATCGCGCATGTGGTAGCGTGTATGTGTTTCTCCACTCGAACTCGATAAGAGAGCGCGAACGAAAGTGTTGAGAAAACTGTAAACGAGTTGCGGAAAGTGTACTGGCGTTTCGTCGTTTCATGCGTAAGTATATCTCATTGAATATTGATGTGTAAATCTTTCTTTTTCTTCGCGTTTTTTTTATTCTGCTGTTTGGTATATTTTGTTGTTGCAATATTATTGCAACAACAAAATTGGTGATCAGCCCAGCACATCAGCAGATCACGAAAATGAAGCCGTCTCTACGATTCTTGCGGACGTCAACAGGACTCTATACTCTGATGTATAGTATATATGTTATGATACATACATATTGTATATGCTGTACGATATTTGCATTTATTACTACTACTCATAAACATACCTCTAGTATAATGTAGCCTCGATAATTTTTATCAATATCAATAATATTCTATGCTGTGTTAATGTCTATTAAAATATATTTTACTTGCATTAAATTACTACTTGAAATTTAATTATGGTGCATGTTTTTTTCTCCGACTTTACGGCTCAAACGTATATATTATTATACAAAGGAATATTATCCATTTGACAATCGTGCGACGTGCGATTTTCTGAAATCGCTCGCGATCTCTTATCGAGTTGTCCGCGACAAACTCGAGAGGCCTCGGGTACACTGGACAGCTCGAGCTAGGTGGGGGAAGCCATAAAATGCGCTCAAGCGGAACGGCGGGGAAATTCTCTCTTAGCGAGGGCTCTCTTAGAGAGGTAGTACTGTACTATCTACTTACAGACTTTACCGCGAGAAGGTTGGAGTTTGTTTGTTTGTTGTGTGTTCAAGCTTGTTTGTTGTGTTGTGTATTGTTTGTGGTTCAGGTATGCGTATAGTGTTAAAGATCAAACTGCAACCTTCCCGCGGTAAAGTGCGTAAGTTTATAACATCGGAACTAATGGAGTTTAGGAAAATGTACTTTTCGGAGCATTATCCCATTTTTCTCAAAACAAATTAGTTTTAGACAAAACTTGTATAGAACCTAAAAGATCAATCGTTTTATAGGCTACAACTTTTGTGAGAAACATTTTTCTCTAAGATCAACGATTATTAAAATAAAGTAGAAAAACTTTTTTTAAATTAGTTTTCGTGAGTTTTTATTCGTGATGAGCGAGTAAAATTACACGGGTACACAAAATTCCAAATTAATCGGAGGTATGTCCTTTTCCGAACTTCTTCCAAATATTTTTCGATGCAGTTCTATTATACACGTCTAAAGAGGATCTTGAAAAAAATTTATCGTAGCTTCGACCTGTCAACATTTTTTTTTCTCTATTAGACAGCAAAAAAATTGTTGCATTTCAACTATATATATTTCAATATCATTTTACTCAGACGTGTGATTCTTTTGTACCCACAAATGCAATCCTTTCTAATGGTAAAACATTGAGCGTAAGCTTTTTTTATTCTTATTCTATTTCTATTCCTTTTTTAATTAAAAAAACATGTATCGTTGAACAATTTTTTCGCGGTAGAAATCGCTGCGATAACCGCATGGTCGCGTATCGATATGTGGAAAACAATCGAGGCATACCCTGACCACGCACAAATATGAGGAACAGGGACGAGAACAAAAGAAGCAGTGCAAACGTTCAGGGAAAAATATGAAACTGAACCAAGTGTCTTTTAATCTTCGCACTCGTGTACACAAAACATTCGTCATATAAATAGATCGTTAAGTGTATCTTGCCCTCGATATATACGCTTATATGTACAGTACCGGTCAAAAGTTTTCGATCTCTTTGGATAATTGCAAAATTATATTAGAATAGCCTAATTCATTTTGAGGAGCTATATAGTATGTTCGTAAAATTAAAAATAAAATTCATTATTTTAGAAAAATATAATTTTGATATTGTCCAAAGTGGGCGAAAACTTTTGACCGGTACTATATATATACAGGGTGTCCCAGAACTCAATGTTAAGTCGACACGGGGTGACAGGATTGATTGTAACCATCATGAGAAAAATCAGAAAAAAAATAAAGCAGGGCCTTTCAAAGTAGACAAATTTTGAAAATTTTAAATTCATATTATTTAATTAATATTTTAAATTTAATATTCATCTTTAACAAATAGTATTAATTCTAGGAAACTTGGGATTGTTTGGGTTTGTTTGGGTTTGTTTCACAATAACCGAAAAATGGTTACAGTTTGACCAAATTTCTAGGTTTTTCTTAAATGCCCATAATTTTCAAACTGCAGGGGATAGATTTTTTTTCTGATTTTTCTCATGATGGTTACAATCAATCCTGTCACACCGTGTCGGCTTAACGTTGAGTTCTGGGACACCCTGTATATATATATATATATATATATATATATATATATATATATATATATATATAAGGCACACACATAAAACAAAATATGCGAATGAGTACACAATGTGTTTTATTTACAGCCAATATATACCTGCATACAGGAACAAAATCAAGGAATACTCTGACCACGTGCAAATATGAGGAACAGGGACGAAAACGGAAGCAGCAGCGCAGCGTTCGAGGGCCAATATGAAAGTGAACCAAATGTCTTTCCGATCTTCAAGTTTGCAATGCAACGATGCAAAAATTCTTTTTTATGTTTAAATTTAGTCATTTTTATTATTTTACAAAAAATTATACTTCACATGTAAATTTTAGATCTCTAAATAAGCGACTTAAAAAAATTATTGACAGATTTTCGCAACGAAGATGAGCTACGAGAAATTCGAGGAATTGAAAAATGATAATTTTCATTGCATCCCAACGATGCAAGCTTCGATCTCATATGTCTTTTAATCTTCGAGCTTGTCTATACAAAACATTCGTCATATATATAGATCGTTCAGTATACCTTGCGCTCTATATATACGAATATATATATATCGGAATATGCGAATACGTACGTCGTGTGTTTTATTTACAGCTAACATATATCTCCATACACGAACTGTTTATACAAATAGATAATATATCGTAAGCATACACACACACACATATATGCATATATGTTCTCCCCTAATATTAATGCTATATATGTTCCGTATCGTATAGCGGTGTAAAGAGTATCGCGTGTCCATTCTCGCGATCCGGTGCCAATAAGCGAGAGAACGAGAGGCAAAGATAGCGATAAATAGAGAGGGAGCGAGAGAGTAAGAGAGACGTGCGACACGAGTCTTACGCACCAGGAGGTGCCCCCTCCTTCAGAAAACCGCGGTACGTTATGAATGCGTGGAATTTATCAATGGACGGCGAGAGTCGCCGATAAATTCGCGGCGTGTACGGATCGTATCGGAATCGCGAAAGTTCCGAGTCTGATGCTGAACTATATACAGGGTGTCTCAAAATGACCTGACATTTTAATTTATTCATAAAACGTATTATTTATCTGCAAAGTGCGAAGATTTTTATTTTAATATACGGTACAAACATGGAGGTTATGTGTGGAACACAATATCCAAAAAATGGCCATCTCGTTCCTGTTTGTAAACGTTTACTCTTTTGACGAAATTTTCAATAACGTTTTGGTATAATTGCGGAGTAATTTTTATCAATGGTGCGTCCAATTGCTTTCTTGAGCTCCGGAATGGTCTGTGGAACATTGGCATACACTTTTCCATTCAGAAAAGCCCAAAGAAAGAAGTTCAATGGCGTCAAATCGCACGACCTTGGTTGGCCAATTTACATCGCCGCGGCGCGAGATAACACGATCATAAAACTTCGTCTGCAATAACTGCATTGTGTCATCCGCAATGTGGCAGGTTGCGCCATTTTGTTGAAAGTATACGTCTTCCAAGTCCACGCCGTTTATGACATTTATTGGATATTGTGTTCCACATATAACCTTCGCGTTTTTACCTTATATTAAAATACAAATATTCGTACTTTTCGAATAAATAATACGTTTTATTAATACATTAAAATGTCAGGTCATTTTGAGACCCCATTTATATATATATATATATATATCTACAGGGTGGACCATTTAATATAGCCAATAAAAATGTCAAGATGTAATTTGATTGATTTTGAGGGGTTGATACAGTGGTGAAAAAATCATTTTTGTCAAGGTCAAATTACCTCCTGACATTTTTTTGTCACTGTAAAGGCAACCGAGATATTTGGAGTGGTCACGTTAAATTGTCCACCCTATATATATAGTAATTATTTATTTTGGTCACTTTTCCGAAAAATGAGCGTAACATTTTTTTTTGCTATTTTCTCATTGATTGGTTTATAAATGATGATATTCAGTAGGGGGAAGCTGAATTCCACCTTCCCATAAAAAGTTATGGGGTTTTGAAGTTCGTGGAAATATGTGATAAAATGCGGCGTGAATTTTCTGAAAAATGACTTGAAAATGTTTTCCAGCTATTTTCTTGTTAATTGGGTTGCAAATGATGATGTTTCGTCGCAGGAAGCTGTAATTCACTTTTTTCACGCCATAAAACTAATAATAAAATAGGTATAGGTAAATAATAATCACTTTTTTCACGCCATAAAAGTAATAACAATGTTCTCGAGAGCATCGTCGATTAACTAAATGCTCACGGCATCAATATCGTCAGGTTCGAACATATTATCACAGGTTTTCGCGAACTTCAAAACCCCATAACTTTTAATGGCAAGGTGGAATTCAGCTTCCCCCGATTGAATATCATCATTTATAATTCAATCAATGACAAAATGTAAAAAAAATACTTAGCTTCATATTTCGGAAAAGTGACTAAAGTAAATAATTACCAAAAATCCTGCGTCCTTCCATTGACAATGGCATTCCATTCCATTCCATTGACATTGACATTGACATTGACATTGACATTTCATTCCATTCCATTCCATTCCATTGACATTACATTCCATAGACAATTCCATAGACATTCAAGATATATTCAACATTTCAAGTGAATCGGTTGAAAATTGTCTGGGTTATGTTTCCAGCCAACTTAAAAAATGCAGTTTTGAGATACACGCTGCACAGCCACCATTTTGAAATTAATCGCTTCAAAAACATTATTGTATACAGTCACTGATATGTATGATAAATACCCTTTTTCGTAATCTCGATTTATTTTGTAGTTTTTGTGAAAAAAAAATCCCAAAAAGCCTATTTTTTCGGCCTCTAGAGTGGCTTAACCCCTTAACTTCAATTTGCAACAAACATTTCATGAAAGTTTAATACATTCGCCGAATTATCACGATTTTTGTGAAGATGCGCCTCCCTGTAGCATCGGACCCTATTGTTCTTTTGCATTTTTCTCGAAACTATGTTTACGAAACGGTGTAAATAGTATCTCAAATGATCTTCGTCCGATTTACTTCGAATTCTGACATAGAGCAGTTTATGACATTTTCCACCGTGTGACCGGACGATTTTTTGTAAGTTTGAACAATTTTTCATAGCAGATAATTAATGTTCTTTTGTGTGTCGAAAAACAAAGTTTCATTTCTAAAACTTGCCATTTTCGTAATTTTATGCAGAGAGAGCGGCTGTGGGTAACACTTTGCGGAATCTGTGGAGCTGAGGAATAGACGAAGGACAAGTAAGGGGTAAAAAAAGTTAAAGGAACGTTAAGTATAACTATGTATATAAATGATGTTTAGTTTACATGGAATGACCCGTGCGAGTGTTGGTAAGTGCCAAAGTGAAGGCTTCTTTACACCGGGGCTAGTTGGAAGGTGAGAGAGCGATTCTATCACTCGCACGCATCCACAAGAGAGCCAAAGTGTATGCGAGAAGCGAAAGTGTTGATCTCTCGCGATCGCTCGAGAAGAATTTTGCAGTATTCTTGAGCAAGCACAGTACGCAGACCGCTTTTGAATTTCTCTCTCTCTCTCTCTCTCTCTCTCTCTCTCTCTCTCTCTCTCTCTCTCTCCCTCTCCCTCCCTCCCTCCCTCCCTCTCTCTCTCTCTCTCTCTCTCTCTCTCTCTCTCTCTCTCTCTCTCTCTCTCTCTCTCTCTCTCCCCCTCTCTCAAAGTCCGCATATATATACGTATAGACACACGCTTGGATTTTATCTTTTATTTTATTCTCATTTCCATTCACGTGTGCTAGGACCCAAGGTGTGTTGTATACAAAGATCGGAGCTTCTTCAGTGGACCACATTCAGAAGAAGAGAGAAAAAAAAATGAAGAAAAAAAACGAGAAAAGATCATGTGCTTCAGAATATACTATCGAGCTCGGTTGTATCCAATGATCTTGACGTCTACAAATCGTTCCTCATTTTTCGTATTTTTTCTCCGGCCTCCGTTATCCCTTCTAAGGATCTCATGCCAAAATCTATCCAAGCGCGATAATAAAATACGTAACGACCACAATAGACACGATAAACTGCTGCAATATCAATTTGCAAAGAATTATCTCGTAGAAGAAATCGAATAATTCTCATTCAACCGATCGCATTCGTCATTTTCATTTTGACGTCTGCTAATGCAGAATATAGTGTCGAAGTGGATACTATTCGGAGGAAAAAAGACCTGCGAAGATTGCAGGTTTTTGCAAAGAGACAAAAAAATCTGTATTGTCTCTTTTTTGGAATAACGGAAACTATGAGCAAAAAGAAATAGAGGCGTGTTTGGCATAGTGGAAAAAAAAGGACGGGCGGAGAAACTCGAGATCGGCTCTCTTATGTGGTTTCGAAAATTTCGCTCTATTACGTGTCACGTTTGTATGGCTGAGCACGTGCACGAGATGTCTCGGGGATGATGGTCGACGGTCGGAAGAGGGAAACAGGAGGAAGCATAGGTATACGTGTGGGTGTGAGTATATATGCATAGGTCCATATTATAGGTTCTCGAGTGTCAGTTGTTTCCTTTTTCGTTGTTTCTCAAACAATGAACGAGCTGAGCGTGGATGCTGCAGATCGGATGGCCTCAAGTACCGGAGGCCCGCATCGTACACCATTTTTTTTCCTCCTTCCGATTTTTTTTTCTTGTTACTTCTTTACGGGAGTTGGATAATTTTCACAACTTATTACTAATCGAGATTTCTTCGTAATCTTTTCTCTTTGAGGGTTTACGCGGCGTTGAAATTTTGGAAAATATCAATTCTTGGTTTTCGACGGATTCTCAAAATACAGCATTGCAAAAATATTGTCTGAAAAGCTCATGTTGATGCGTTAAAAATGAGAGAGTTATGGGCGTTTATAGGTACGTTCCGCGAACCCGCATACTTTACGCTCGTTTTTTTTTCAAAATTACTTTTTCAAAATCGGTGACGACGATATCTCAAAAATCACGTCACCGATCAACTTCGAGTTTTAGGAGCTTCTTTTATATATAGAAAAGCAGTGCTTGATCGGAATGGTTTTTTTCCTCGATGTTTACTTTTTTATCAACGAAAATAGAGCGTTTTTTTTTCACTGAAAATCGATACTTCCACTTCGGAATGCCGCCAGTTTTTCAAAAATCAATATTTTATTAAATCCTTCGTCCAGGCACTCCATAATTTCATGCAAAAACTAAATGCGTTTAATTTTTCATTTCGGATGATTTGTTTACGTGCCGCGGTGGTCACTGCGTTGATGTAAAAAAAGAACTTTAAACTGTGCACGTTTTTCCAGAAAAAAATTACGAAAATTCCTCTTTTTTCCAGCTACGAGATAGATGTAATTCGTTAACAATTTTTATTTGAACGTTTAAACCATTCGGGAAATTGCATCGAATAAGTATCACTACAATTATTTTATTTCCATAAGTCTCGCGGATATTTTATCGAAATTGCAGTTTTTACACTTTTTTGGTTTTGTGCTTTAGTTGGAATGGAAAGTTTTTATTTTTATCGCTACACAGCTCCTATCACTTTTCGAATGTCAATTCTGGTTTTTTTTTCACTTTGTACGGATGTGTATGTTTTCTCTGCTAATAATATGAACAACGAATTGAATTGTTTTTTTTTGCCGGGAAACATTTTATGTATGTACACATGTATATATATTTTTGTAAATTAACTTTTTATAGTACGCAGATTGCAGATACGACACGTATCATAAATTTAACGAGCAATCCTCCCACGAGCTTGTGTGCTTTGTATACGTATATATATATACACACACACACACACACACACACACACACACACACACACACACACACACACACACACACACACACACACACACACACACACACACACACACACACACACACACACACACACACACACACACACACACACACACACACACACACACACACACACACATGCACACACACACACACACACACACACATACACACACACACTCACACATGAAATTGAATGTGCGTATCCATACAATTTTTGTCTCGAGTAAATGGACAAAAATTTAGGGCCAAGCGCGTTCATGAGCCTCAGTCGGGTTTCAGCTGCATATTTTTCTCGCGAATATTACACCGATCCGCGCTCCGTTGTTCTCCGATCAACTTTTTTTTACGCTTCTCTTTTGTGCGCCGCGCCGTTCACCGTTTCGCGAATCTTCTCTGCATACTCGCTCCACACCTCTGGACACGCGGCAACCGCGTTCTTTGCACTTTATGCTCTCGACAGTTTCAAGTATATCGTTCGAAAGACAAAACAAAAAATCCTCCATATTTCCATTGCCACGAGACGGGCGTGATTTCAGTGTTGTAAAAAAAATGACAAAACAGCCATAAAAAAGGAGACACGTTGCGAATAAGGAAATCCTGGTTGGAGATTCTTGGAACTTCTTGTCCATACATTTCGATGACTCGATAAGTTTCGAAAAGTCGCAATTCTTTAAGGAGGTACGGTGATTGGAGCGAGTCCAAGATAAAGGCCCGATTTTTTAAAATAACATTGTCGAGAGCTTTGTCCATGCGTATGCGGAGTTTCCGCGAGATTTACCGTACAGTTTCCGAGTTATTAATTGTTAAAGTTGGTCAATTAATCACACGTAGATGACAAAATGTGCCTGTCCTCTCATATATCGATTTTTTTGTGCTACTTGGAGCCAAGACACGCGTAAAAAAAACTGACGGTTGCGTTCGTTGGTTCGTTGTGATCAATAAGGCAACTTGAATTGGAAAGCTCACCGCAGAAATAAGCAATAAATTTAGAAATAAAGTCACGAAAAACCGAAGTATTCGGCGAGAGAGACGTCTCGTGACGTAACCGCAGCCATCTTGCTCGAAGTGTGGCAACGCCGGATACCCGCGCAAATTTGATTCTTCTATCGGATATTTTCAACGCGAATTAAAAATATGGTTGTGTGAAGCCGTACGTTTTTTAATCGATTATAAAAGGCCTTTCGTCGATATTTACTCAAAGTTCTTTTATGTATAGCTAAGGCATCTCAATCTTTCTGGCGACATGCATACAACGCATTTATATGTAAATTCAGCATGGAAAAACCGTCATATAAAATGAACGTTCGTTTTTATATCTGCAAATATGGTGAAAATTAGGAAAGAGAAAAATAACATAACAATCGATGAAATATGTTTTGACTTCGGACAGATTGGACATTGGATATTGAGGTTAACGTCAACGCGACGTTTTTCATTTGCATTCGCAATATCATCTTTTCACTCTCTAATATTCTTTTCCGACAGAATCTACCTTTGTCTCTAAACTGGACTTCAGGTACAATCCTGTTACTCTCTTGATAAACTTCTACAGTACTTATTTTCATTCTCCATGTTTACCGGCTACCAAAAATAATAAGCCGAGCGCGTGGGACCGATGACAGCTATCGAAAATGCAACGATGCTAAACGTCGACGATATGGCGTACTACTGAAGTCGAGTAGTAGATTATTACGTTTGTTTTCATATTATAAAAATAGTAAGTAGCTTGAAATTCAATACTTAAAAAATATTTCTCGAAATATAGGCCACACACATATGTCTAAAACGTAGCGGTATTATGGCGAAAAATAGACTCTTAGTTTACTAGCGTGGTCATCACCGTACCTCCTTAAAGTCCTTCCGCATCGATTTTTAACGTGTCGAAGTGAGCTTGAATTTTCATAAATAAGATGTTTTTTATTACACAATTGTATAGCTTTAAAGTGTTCATTTTGATTCGCAATAAAGATTTTGTAAAAATTCTGAAAATTCACCGAGGTATGGCGTTTTTCGCGAATGGCGGTAGCAAGTATAATGGTATATAGGTTATAATAATTCTATCGTATGATTGAATGATTTTTTTGATATTTTTATCGATTTGTCAATAACGAATTATTGAATTTGATTTTTTTTCTGTCGAAAGTCAAACTTTTTGTTCCACTCCTTGCCATTCTCGTAATTTTCAAAATTTCAACAAAATATCCGGCCAAACGAGAGTTTTATTATTATACTAAAAGTACATTTAAAAATTTTTAATATCATATTAGCCAAGTTGCCTGAACCATCTACAGCGATCGATATTTTACAACGAAATTAACTCAAGCTTGGCAAGAATATGTATTAATTGTGTGTAAAATCCCGATCTCAACATCCCAACACTCTCATCAGATTTTTTTTTGAAAATCGACGCGTTTTTTGTTCCCTAAACTCATGCAGTTCCGTTAGCATATGCATAATTATGTTCACTTCTTTTATTTGTCTATTTTTTCATTCGTATTATCATTTTTCGTACGAACAAGAAAATAATCAATAATCTTTGGATCGTCCGGAAAATAAGGGAAAAAAACACGGCCGCGAAGCCGAATAACGAATGTGGTATGTGATGAAAAAATGAATTTTACGTCCCGTCCCGTTGGTTTTTCGTGTGGGATGATGCTGCACGTCGTCGGTATTATAGTTTTACAACGTTCTGGCGCCGTGTCTTCTCAATGCTCTCACGACGTATCGCTTACTCTCGCAATTTTCCCTCACACGCTGACTTTAATATGTATACATATTTCTGTTTGCCTGTTCTTTTTCTTCTCTCTCTCTCTCTCTCTCTCTCTCTCTCTCTCTCTCTCTCTCTCTCTCTCTCTCTCTCTCGCTCTTTCTCTCTGGCTCCGTACACGCACGAAGCTCTTCACGCGCTACAACTTGCTCGTTTACCGTCCAAGTAAAATTCCCTTTCCGCGGTGAATTTCTCGCGGCGAATTTCTCCTTCGTACCGGGAATAAATCTTACCCTGGTCCCGTGGTCCGTCGGTTGCCAGACTCGGCGAGTTCGCGTTCTCCCATAACTTCGCTCCTCGCTGGTTTGCCCAGCTTTACGACACCCGCAGCAGCCCAAACTGTCAGTGGACGCGGCAAAGGGAAAGAGACGAAAAGGTAGATCGAGAGAGAGAGAGAGAGAGAGAGAGAGAGAGAGAGAGAGAGAGAGAGAGAGAGAGAGAGAGAGAAAGCGCGAGCGAGGGAGGACGTAAGGGAAGAGTGGAAAAGAAAAAGCGCGAGAGAGCCAGAGCATCCATAAAGCTTCGCTGCTTGTCCCTGTGAATTAGATCGGAGGGCCATCCTCCCGCGTGTCATTCGTTTTTTTCCAGCTCTTTCTCCCTCACGTGTTCTATGCATCCACTTCTCTCGCTTTTCTTTCGTCTCTTTTTACATTCTATTCAACTCACTCATCATCCAGCATTTCTCTCTCTCCCTCTCCCTCTCTCTCCCTCTCTCTCTCCCTTTCTATCTCTCTTGCTCCTCACCCTTACGACTCCGTAAAGCCCCGGGATTTACCGATTTGTGGACACGTTTACATCCTCGCGAAATATTTTCGCTCCGCCACTTGGGCCACTCGAGTCAAGGGAAAGGACGTCAGTGGGAGGAAAATCGCTGGAGCTAGGAACGGAGGGAGTGCGGGCTCGAGAGAAAGGTGATGGGTGCCCCGGAGAGTATATTTATGCATTCGGAGGATTTTCACGACGTAAAACTTTTGTACACTTTCACACATATATGTATATATGTATATATACATATACACAAACACACCCACACCCACACACACACACATATGTATATATATATATATATATATTGTTTTACGAAGATAGTATATAGGTCTTCAAAACAATAAAATGCACTTATATACAATTAATAAACATATATATATATATATATATATATAGGTCTGTATAATTTATTACATTATTCTAATATAATTTAGCAATTATCTAAAGTGTCCGGAAACTTTTGGCCGTTAGTGTATATACATGGAGGATTTCTACAACGCCAAATTTTGTACAAGCTCATATATATATATATACATATGAGCGTGTACAAATTTTGGCGTTGTGGACATCCTCCATGTAAATACAATATACATGGAGGATTGTATATATATATATATATACACACACACACATACAATCCTCCATGTATATACACTAACGGCCAAAAGTTTCCGGACACTTTGGATAATTGCTAAATTATATTAGAATAATATAATTAATTATACAGACCTATATATATATATATATATATATATATATATGTTTATATATATATATGTTTATTAATTGTACTTATCTGCATTTTGTTGTATTGAAGACCTATAAATTATCTTCATGAAATAATGAATGCAATTAACTATATTATTCTAACATTATTTGACAATTTTCCAGTGACCGAAAGTTTTGCAATCATTTAAAGTGTTCGGATACTTTTGGCTGGTAGTGTGTGTGTGTGTGCATATATCTGTTTGTACACATATATCTTTTCGTACGTTAATATCGAAATGATTGTACATTTCCTCTTTCAACCACAAATCCCTGAGGGATATGAAGAAAATTTACGCGCGGCAATGAGGCAATTGAGACAGCGCTACGAAAGGTCACGAGAGCTCTTGTAAGTCAGAGGGAGGAGAGGTTGCGAAGACTCATGCCCCAATTATTTATGTACAAAGCCCGGAGCAAGACTCGGGCCATTTTTTTTCGGCTGCCTTTCCAGTTGTCCCCATCAAGTGCGTTTCCCGAGTCTTGTCCCGTCCCTCATTTATCAACCACTTTTTAAAGATTTTCTTCAATATAGTGAACAAGTGCATTGGGGGGGAAATGGATTGACGCGAAGGGCATAGTAAATTTTGGGAAAAAAATTGAAGATAGGATTTTTTGCGCCTTGTGTGAAAATATCGTGCATGGTGTGTGTGTGTGAGTGTTTGTGTTTGTGTGTCACTGAGAGTTCGAAAGACTTGAACCTCAAAGTCTAGCTTTCCGAACTCACTCTTCATAGGTGTATTTGGGTTTGTTTGATGAGGTTGAAGTTTGCATCGTTGGAATGCAATGGAAGTGACTGTTTTCATTACTTAAATTTCTTTTTTCGATTTTTCGCTACGAACATCCATCAACCATTTTTTAAGATGCTTATTTGAAGATCTACAATCGAATTCGGTGAAAATAAATGTGTATAATAATCAAAGTAAGGAAATGAAAATATAAAGTAGAATTTTCGTTGCGTTTCAATTATGCAAACTGCGACATCATTTTTCATCCGTGTTATTAACGATCCTCAAGGGTGAAACATTATTTAAAATATTTCGTATTACTATCATATTTTAGTGAATAATACCAAATACCACAATTATTAGGAGCATATGAATATTTGATTACTCACTGATGTTTAATAGATCTTGATTCAAATGAATATATAAGAAATAAGTATCTGGAATAGTGGAATCAATTTGAAGAACTTTGATTCTACGAACATTTTAGTTAATTCAAATGAAAAAGAATCTACTTGATAATTTTTTTTAATTAACTAAAGTTTAATTCGAATAGAATGAACTTTTTTTAAATTAGAATTATATAAAATAACTATTTATTGAAATCAACGGAATGTGTTTGTTTGTCGATGTCAATAAACCTTTCTCGTCAGTGTCTGATAATCCCGAGATCGATTTTTGGGCAGAGTACAATTCCCTTACATCCACGAGCAAAATGAATGAGATTGAAGTTTGTATCGTTGGAATATATTTAATTTATTATTTGTCAACTGTTCGAATTTGTTTGGGTTACGAAAATCCGTCAATCATTTTTTAAGGCGCTCATTTAGAGATCTAGAATTTAAATCTGAAAATAAAAAGATTTTGTACAATAATAAAAACGAGGAACTGAAAATATGAAAAGGAATTTTCGTTGCATTGCGATATAACACCATCAAAATAAATGGTGTTGAAGTTTGCATCGTTGGTATGCAACGAAAGTTCGTTTTTCTATTTTTATTGCCTTATTTTTTATTATTATACGAAATCTTTTTCATATATTTCTATTATATATAGTTAAGTACATTAAAAAATGGTTCAGTAATTTTCGTAGGCAAAATCCGCCAAGAGGAATTAAAAAAGATAAGAAATATTAATTATCCCTGCATTTCGAAAATGCAAACTCCAAGCTGGTCGAAATGTGAGAAAGCGAAATGGACTCCAGCTCGATCCAACTATGCGATTCGAATAAAACAGATTAAAAAGAAAAGAAGAAACGTCGACAGTGGGCAATAAAAAGTGAGTTTAGTGCCCGGAAGCGTGTCGAATGCGAGCTCATCTAGCTCTCCGCCGAGAGCTCTTTGAAACATGTTCGCATCCCGGCGAACCGCTAATAATGTTATACGCAATATAGTGCGTATATAGATGGTCACTGCTCTCTCTCTGTTGCTCTCTCTCTCTCTCTCTCCCTCTCTACCTCTCGATATGACACTTCGGTACACGCATACGTGTCTATAGACACGTATACCGAGGAATTCTTCCGACTCATAAATCCTCGGTGACTACGCGCGATTATAAAATCTCGAGCTCTACACGTGTTATCGTCCTTGCTCGAGCGAGGGTGTGTACGACAGGTGGGATAACGACTTGCACGCGATAATCGATAAGAAGGAATATCGGCAAAATCGTTTTAGCGAGGTGTGCTAAAAACTACGTCACTCTCGTCGTGATCTTGTGTCGCGCCATACACAGGCTGTTCAACAGGATGACACAAATTTAAGCTCTATTTTTTCCATTTTTCTCACCATCCAATTATCTTGTTTAACGGCGGGGTAAAGTTAATTCGGCGAAAAAAAGGCATGCTTTTAAGATTTTTTTTTGGCGTAACGAATAGTGTTCGTTTATTGAAAAATTTACATATAATGAAGTAACATTTGAACAACATTCTCCTAAATTTGCATTGCAAAATATTCAAAATTGAGCGAGTGAAAATTAAACCCCGGAGGCGCCTCGAAAAAAAGTTGATTTGCGGTGTGCACCATAACTCGCAACAGAATCATTTGAAACAAAAAAATCAAAATGCATTTGTTAAAGGAGATGTTTCTCGAGGTAATGACGGGAGGATTTTTTTTTTTTCGATTTTTCGATTTTTCGTAGCACTTGGGAGCCAAAAACCCGATTTTCGCTAAAAAAGTCGGCTAATTTGTTGTTGAAAAATTAGTAATTATTTAAAAAAAAACAAAAAAGCTCTCGACAATACCTGGTGAATTATGTGAAGAAGTACTGTGCAAAATTTCAAAGCGATTGGTCCAGTAGATTTTGAGTTATCGTGCACACGGACTTCAAATATGACAAGTCTCAGAAAAACGGTTTGAAAAACGCAGAAAAAAAGAGAACGGCATGGAGCAATAGACGCACAAATACTCATAACTTCGTCAATTTTACTCCGATCGACTTGAAATTTTAACACAATATTCTTGATATATTATGCATTCATTTAAAAAATTAAACAAAAATGAAAGAAAAAAAATTTAAATACTTTACCCCGCTCTTAAAGAAGAAAAAAATAGTCGCGTAATCTGAGAGCGGTCAAGAAATATTTAGCGGTCGCTCAAGCCTCCCAAAAATCAAATTTTCATTAAAAATCGATTTTTTCTCTCACTTCTTACCCATGAATTTTACGCTTAAGAATTTTTGAATTAACCTGGCGAAAGCTCTAGCCGGTTAATGAATATTTAGTAGTCGCTCAAGGGCTTCGATATTTCCAATTTTCGCCAATTTTTTGTGCTCATTTCACGCATAAATTTGACGCTTTGTAAAATTTTCAAAACAGTTAATCGTTTTTCTTTCGAAACAGATTTTTCTAATTGACCCAACACTACTAACCCGAAAATTATAATCTTTGTTCTCATAAAATAATTCTTTAAAGCTCTTGTTCGTAAACGACATCATAGGTCCCCCGTTTTATCGGATCGGAAGTGAGAGGTAAATTTGAAAAACCGGTTTCTAAAGAAAAAATAGGATTATTTGTTTTGAAAGTTTTACAAAGTGTTACATTTATGAGTGAGAAGAAAAAAAATGGGGACAATTGGAAATTTCGAAGCTCTTGAGCGACCACTAAATATTCATTGACCGGCTAGAGCTTTCGCGAGCTTGATTAGAAAATTATAAAGCGTAAAATTCATGGGTGAGAAGTGAACGAAAACAAAATCGCTTTTTTAATGAAAATTTGCATTTTTGGGAGGCTTGAGCGACCTCTAAATATTTTTTGACCGCTCGCAGCTTTTGCAACGATTTTTTCTCCCTAAAGTAGATAATTGAATGGTGAGAAAAAGGGAAAAAAATAGAGCTCAAATTTGTGCCACCCTAGTTATGTGTGATAAGTGATATGATAATGTGACAATGATAAGTGTGTGACAATGATAAGTTATGTTAATATTTATTTTAGGCGAAGTATTGGGATGTTGAATAAGTTCTCGCTGTTTTTTCGTGAAAGTTAATTTATTTTATTTATTTATTCATTATATATATTATTTATTTAAATTATTATAATTAATGATAATTGATTTATTTAATTTATTTGAAAAAGCATTTCTAATGCTTTTAAACGTTGCGAACCCTTGCGATAAACTTCTCATGATTCTGCAAGTTCAGCTAGCTCCTGACGTGAGTCTTTTATGAAGCAATGCCTCCAATTCAACACATCGAAATCATTATCTTTGATAGAAACAAAGTAGGGCAGTAAAATTCCTCGCAAATACTCTTTTTGGCTAAAAATTTAACATGTTTAACACTGTGAAAAAAAAGTCGTTTACACTTCGGCGAAAGACATACACTGAATATCGAGATTGCTTATAGTACCCCTTACAGATGCATTACCATCTTAATCTACACGCACGCAGTTCTGGTACCGCCATCCATTGGAAAACAGCGAGAACTTATTCTACGTCCTAATAATGTTTTGCCAACTCCTCAATTCGTCAGGAATTGCTGAAAATTAGACGAAGAAAGAGCTCGTTCAATGTTCCTCGATCGATTTTTTCTACGCTCTATATTTGAAATAAAAAAGTTGTGTCGGTTTGAAAAAAAGGTTATCCCGCTGCGTGCGAAGTACGTTGTACGTATGATATATGAGTTATCTCGTGTCCGCGAAAATATTAATATTGCGCTGACAACCCGTTCTACCGGATAAGCCTTTCAATCCCAGCGGACATTGCGCACATTATCAGATCGCGCTCGCCTCATTGATCGATCGGCTAGTTAAAAATGCATGGAGCAAAGAACATTAGTCATTTTGCGAGGTAACTCGCGACACTTTGCTCCTGAAGCGCTGTTCCGGGTGGAACCGTTTGCGATAATTGACTATTCTCATTCTGGTTTTCCATATTCGGTAATTGTAAAACTATGGTTTTGCCGGCCATGTCAGCCTGATATGTCCCAGCAGTTTTGATAACGACAGGCATCGCAAGACCTGTGATCATGATGATCTACGAAGCTTCTGGAGGGAGGAGGAGAGAACCAGAGAGGAAGAGAGAACGAAAGAAAGATTTTATCCTAAGGGAGTTAAATCACGAGTTGGAAAGTTGCATCGTTCCAACGGATGTTCTTTCTTATTTCCTTTTTCTCCATTTTTATTGTTATCCAAAATATTTTTCGATAGAGATGGGTTGTAGGTCTCGAATGAGAACCTTAAAAAGCGTTTATCGAAGCTTTGACCTGTCAAAGAACATACGGTGTTGAAGTTTGCATCGTTGGAATGTAACGAAAATTCTTTTTTCTCCTTTGATTTTCATTATTATCGAAATAATAAAAAAAATTTGAAATAAGGATCCTCAAAAACGTTCGAGTGATTTTCGTAGCCCAAATCCACCAAAACTGCTGTGGCAGTCTAAAGAAATCATTTTCGTTGCATTCCAATGATGCAAATTTCAACACCATATAAAATTCTTATCAGAGAGAGAAAAAAATTCGTTGCATTTCAGCAATGCACGCTTCGATATCGTGTTGAATCACAGCATCCCTGTTCCCATCACCACATGGGCACATCGTTGCAAATGATTGCCCTTTGTGGCTAGCGCAAGTACCATTGATGCTACTTTTGGTCTGATTTCGGCCAACTTTCGCCATACCACGAAACTTTCAATGCGATCGAACTAAGCAAAACGACTACACCATCTTGTAGATCGAACATTGAGTCCATACCCGGATCGCTCCTACACAGGATGAAAATGTATACGCGCATACACTCGTATACTATAAAGTACTCCCCTGACAACTGGTGAAACTCATATATGTGATAAAAGCATTGAAAACTATAAGACACGTATTTTTTTGATCGGCGGAAAAACGGTTTTAAGGGAGGAAACCGCCCCTCAAAGAAAGGCGTTCCGAGGGGTGATTTTGCACTTTCACCCACAAGCAGTCCACCGATCTGAATGAAATAGAAACCAAAATGCTTCGAATGTAAAGCGATGAAAAATTAACTATAGAAGTACTGAAAAGAAAAAAATTAAATAAAGGGATGACACGCCGTTCTTTGAGGGCTGGTTTCCCCCCTTAAAAGCGTTTTTCCACCAATAAAAAAGTACGTGTCTAGTAGTTTTCAATACTTTATCGCATATATAAGAGTTTCAAGAAAATCGAAAGCGGGCATTTAAGTGATGTTCCTTGTGAGTGACGATCGTACAACTCCACGCGGCTAACTTCCCTGCAAATTTTATCTCCTTTGTGATCGTATTTTGCAAACCAAAGGATACAAAATTCGGTTTTTTCACCTCATGTAAACAATAGACCTTCTGATGTCTACAAGTTTATTTAACGATGATGCATCAACGTCTTCATTCGTAATATTAAAAGACTGGGGTGACTTTCAGCATTTGATACCATTGCTGCGGACGATATGTGGATGATTGCTAATTTTCAGTATCTCGAGCTAGAAACGCTAAAACGCACAGAAACTTCGAAAGCAGACATCCGGGTTCTTTTCACCCACTGTGAAAATCATATATTCTGCTGAAGGAGGCATTCGCGTGCCAACCACCTTCGTTGCAGGATGATGGAAGAATCTCAAAGACACTTCGGTAAAACGTAGCCACAAGGTTCACGTGTGACGAAACATGCAATGGCGCGAAGACGATGCGCGTACCTCATTCGTTCGCTAAATTTGTCATCTTATGGTACATTCCGGTTGGATCAAAGCCGACTGCTGTCATATGATTGTGAAGTTTGCATCGTCGCGATGCAACGAAAGTTTACAAGCCGCGAACCTATTCGGCAATTTTGGGCAACAAAAATCACCCAACCGATTTTAGGATCAATTTTTAGGATCGTCATCAGACATCTACAGCACTCTGCACATTCTAATATGAAGAAACTGAAGACATAAGAAAGTTGAAAAGAGTTTTCGATGCATTGCGACGATGCGAACTTCAAAGCCGTTGCTTCATGAGCATCCATCAAGGATGGATCGATTCGTACGTATCGAGAATACGAAGAGGACGTTTAGAAATTTCGCTTCCAAACGAGACCTCTGCTCCGGTGACCCTGTCCGACATGTGTAAAGTGCCATGACGTCGATGTTTGCATCATTGGAACGCAACGAAAATTCATACTTCTCGAATACCAAAATACTTCTTTGCCGTATTTGGGCTACAAAAATGACTCGAACGTTTTTAAGCATCCTCGTTTAAAATCCACACCACAAATCGGCAAGAAAATATTTTCGTAAGCAATGAAAATAAAGGAATAAAAGAAGAACCATTTTCGTTGCATTCCAACGATGCAAACTTCAGCCCCGTAAAGTCCCAGGGACCGATGCCACCAGCCGTTTAACCTCAAAACTATAAGAAGACCGAATCGCTGCGGAGGGGCAATAGGAGATTCTTAATGGGATTGGAGTCTACATCGTTGGAATGCAACGAAAATTCTTTGCAATTTCTTCTCATTATTATCCAAAATCATATTAGGACGTTGAATAAGTTCTCGCTGTTCTCCAACAGACAGCGTTACCAGAACTGCGTGCGTGTGGTTTAAGATGGTAATACATCTATAGGGCAGTACTATAAGCAAGCTTGAAGTGTATACAACTTCTTTCTCATAGTGATAAACATGTCAAATTGCAGTCTTCTGATTGCTGCAGATTGTGATAATCACGTCAAAGGCCATAGCCGGGTAAGTAGGGAAAAATTGCTCCCGCATTTTCTCCAGCAAAATTAGGAGTATATTCTGAGGTATAAAAAAAAAACAAATTTTCTGAAAATTTCATCCCCGTCAACGCAATGGTTTTGAAAAATGATTTTTTTTTAATAAAAAAAAAATAAAAATTCCGGAAACGCTTCAGTGGATCGATTCGATTTTTTTTTGGTACTTGTTACGATCAAACGTGTTACGAAATAAAATTATAGAACATCTTGCGAAAGATTAAAGGTTCAAAAAAATAATGTTCCTTGTTTTATTTATTTTTTTACTATAATCCACTTGGGGTTAAATAACGAAATTTTTTTCATATAATCTTTGGGCACCTTATTAGATTGTCTAATTTTTTCAAAATGATCGGTTTCGTACGCCACAGTGAAAAAAAAGAAACAGACTTTATTGATATATTTTAGTTATATATCTATATAACTAAAATATATCAATAAAGTGTGTTTCTTTTTTTTCACTGTGGCGTACCAAGCCGATCATTTAGTCACATATCAGACTTTATTGATATATTTTAGTTATATATCTATATAACTAAAATATATCAATAAAGTGTGTTTCTTTTTTTTCACTGTGGCGTACCAAACCGATCATTTTGAAAAAATTATATAATCTAATAAGGTGCCCAAAGATTATATGAAAAAATTTTCACTATTGGACCCCAAGTGGATTATAATAAAAAATAATAAAACAAGGAACATTATTTTTTTTTTCAAACCTTAATCTTTCGCAAGATGTTCTATAACTTTATTGCGTAACACGTTTGATCGGAACAAGTACCAAAAGAAAATCAAATCGATCCACTGTACCGGTTCCGGAAAATTAGTTTTTTTTATATTTGAAAAAAAATTCATTTTTCTAAAACCATTGCGTTGGCGGGCATGAAATTTTCAGAAAATTTGTATTTTTATACCTCAGAATATACTCCAAATTTCGCTTGAAAAAATTCGGGGGCAACTTTTCCCTACTTACCCGGCTATGGCCGTTCAATCTTTTGATCAGCTGCAGATTGATCAAAGACAATCTGCAGCCGATCACTAATTGACCACTACTTTGGGGTCGCTACTTTGCTGCACTACTCGATTCAAAATAATCCGCAGCTGATCACTACTTGACCATTACTTTGTGGTCACTACTTCGCTGCACTACTCGATTCAAAACAATCTGCACGTGGAATTCTTGTTGAGACTTGCGGCGACCATGCTCTGTCCGAAACAACACGCAGAGATTGCTATAGACGCTTCAAAAGCACTGATTTTGATGTGTCTAATTGAAGGCATTACTTCATGAAGACTCATGTCAGACGCTAGCTGAACCCCCACAATCATAAGGAGTTGATCGCACAACAGTTCCAAAACGCTCGAAAGCATTAGGAATGATTTTAAAAATAAGGCCTTCGTTTCCACAAAAAAAACAGCGAGAACTTGTTCAACATCCCAATACTTCACAAATGTCTCGCAGATCGCTAAAAAACAATCCTAAAAAACGCTTGCGTGATTTTCATGGTGCAAATCAGCGAAATTCGGCAAGTAAAAGAAATCATTTTCGTTTCACTTCAACGATGCAAACATCAGCATACCGATTCTTCATCTTTCCAATCACCGCGCATGCGTTGTCGGGTAGTTCGATCACCGATCGAACCGCGAGTAATCGAAGAACGCCGAGTGACCGTCGAAAAGGTGGCAGCGATGAAAGTTCAAGCGGAAAACTTACGGATGAGGCGGTGGCGCGTGAAAAGCCGCGGCTGCCGCAGCGGCGGCTGCAGCGTGATGCTCCCACGCGGCAGCAGCAGCGGCCGCGGCGGCCGCCGGATGTGGCGGCGGGGGCGGTCCATGATGGGTATGAAAGGGCGACGGTGGGGGTGGCCCGTGATGCGGATGAGGGTGAAAGGCAGCGTGAAAAGCCGAGTGGGGATGATGGGGTGGTGGCGGCGGTGGCAATAGGGAGAATGCCTCCTGATGATAAGCCACCTCCTTCTCCGGCATCTTGACGCACGTTGCTTTATCTACGTATCTTATATCGTCACGAGGACGCGAATCATCACCGTCGCACTCTCGCCAATGGCTTGTTCGCCAACTTTTGTCGCGTCCTCCCTTCCCATAAAACGACCCGTCTTCGTTATCCTCGTTGTTCAACGTCAGGGCAACGTTCGATCGGCGATGGAGCTTGCTAACGTCATTCGCGGATTGGCATGTTTCAACGCTACCGCGACAATTTCCGGCATAGTCCAAAGCGTAAGTACCGCAGTCTAAACGTGGCTCAGCTGAACGTGGCGAATTGTGCCTCGCATCGGCTACACCAAAATGATGCTGCTGCCAACTTTTCTCACCGGCCAGGCGTTCCGCCTCGATCGTACGTTTGATTCTTTGATTCCTAACGATTTCCTCAATGTGCCGATAGTACGAGAGATTGGGATGCTCGTAAGGCGTGAGATAGGGTAGCGTCGGTGGTGCGTACTCAGCGCGTTCCTGCTGTTGCCTCGCAGCGTTTATCGATCGAGAGTCCGTCGAATCAATGCAATCGATACTCTCGACGTCTACATGCTCACTCTCGTCGCTCGTCAGACCCGCCGAAACGACGATCTCGTCTTTCGTCAAATGCCACGGCGAACATCCCGCATCACCGTGCCCGTCGCTCTCGCGACTCCGAGAAGAACTAATCCTGACAGGTCACCCTTTCTTTTCCTATCTTCGATCACCCCGGCTTTGCGCGCACCCTCGCTTGCTCGGATCCCTTTGCCGATCGCGGCGAATCTCCAACGATGGACTGTTTACTATCCTTGAAAGTGGCTCCTCAAATCCGACGATGTTGAGCAAACTGAATGCTTTCCCGCTGCTAAACACTCACCTCACTCACTGTATCGCTGTGACACGTTTATAAGCACGTTACCCAGGGCGAATCAACGACAAACAACGAATATTCTCCACTACGTTCACCAGCCACTGGAACTACATTCATCACAAATAGGGGGAAAAAAAACCTTGATTCCACGGCACGGAATCGTCGAATCCCCGAACACTCGGACCAAGTTTGTCCGCGGACTTGACACCTGACGAAAATGGCGACTGAAAATCCGCTGTCACGCCGTAAGGACACAACGACGTACGATCCAATCCTGGATGTGCCGATAGGCCGCGGCAGATTTTAGAGGCACCCAAAAAGCTAAATACGAGTGATTAAGATAGGAGGGGGTCGGCGCAAAGTCAAGTGGCCTGTACTTGAGTATAAATTCGGCACTTGCACGAGCGTTGATCCACAACCAACGACCGATCAACAATTGGCACACAACACGAACAGACACGCGACGTCGCACAATCCGTTGTCCCCGATGTCCCCTGCTCTCGACGAGAAACTACGATCGGCCCGATCGAATATTCCCGCGCATTTGCCGCCCGTCGGACGACCGAAACGCCGTTTCTTTCGCTTCCGATCGTTTCTATTCGCTTTCTCTAGTTATCGCGAATCCCGCACACAACGACCGAAGAGATCCGCGGCAAAAGTGTCCGCTAACCGGGCACAAAGCGCAGGCGCACGGCGCGCGCGCTACCACGAGACTCTCGAGGATGGAAAAATGCGTGCGCGGGCTTTTAAACGGCGTTTACTGTCACGGTGTTTATCCTCTGACGGGTATGGCGGTACTGGAGTGTGTTCACCGAGTGACGAGTGACGACGAGGGGTACGGTGGCGCGGCGGGTAGTGGCGAGTAGAAGCACCAAGGCGTGCATTTGGCCATCGGTGGGCGTGCGACGAAGAATCCCCGCGAGTGAGTAGAACATTCAAAAATAAGCGAGTGCGAGCGAGCTAGGGCTGGGGGCAACCGAGAGCCTCGTGGCATCTCAAGGCACGACAATCTCTGCGTGAGCAACAGAGACGGCGCGAGAGGGCGATAGAGGGAGAGCGAGAGAGACGGGGAAGGAGAAAAGGAAAGAGAGAAACAAAACGCGTACAACAGACCCGACGATGATGCTGCGCGGCAATGGTGGGGGCGGGGAGGGGAAAGTTTGGTTATATGTGTGTGCGAAGCCCGAGGGGAAGTGAGAAAGATGGAAATGATGGCTGTTTAAAGCGGTGGAAAGAAGAAAGATCATACATGGTCTACGGCCGTGGCAGCGAGGGAGAAAAAGACAGAATCCCTTTGACCCAAGTTTGGCTCTGTGTGCGAGAGAGAGAGAGTAGGACCGAGAAACGAGGAGACCGGTGTCATTGATGGTGGGAGCGAGAAATCGGATGATTCGGCACTGGAGGGGCATAAGAGAGAAGGAGAAAAGCGAGGCGAGAGAGAACGCGTGTCAGCTCGACAACTCAACTAGCACCGTGCAGAGCACCCACTGGTCTCTCTAACGCCCCGATGCTCTCGCTCTCTCTCTCTATCTCGCTCTCTCTCTCTGTCCTTTCCGAGAGAGGAAAGGACCGAGTGAGCGACGGAGAAAGAGCGAGCCAGCTATGTCTCTCCGAATTCCTAACTTCTCGTTCCTCCTGCTTTATAACGTGTATGTTAGGCCCTTATTAACTCATTCTTTCTCGTACAGCGGGCGTCGTTGATCTTTCGTAATTTGAATGTTTGTCGGAGCCCGGCATTTTATAATACGGAATTATTCGTGACGAGGGAAACTTTATACGACAGTTTTATCGGATATTTATTATGAAAAAAAAAACGACACGACTTTCTTGGAATAGGTATTGTGGGATTGTCTTGATAGCCGATATCGTATGTATGTGTGTGTTTTTATTTATTTTTCTTTTCATGTGGCCTTTTTTATTGATGGCAAGTTCCGTCGTATCGCGTTGGCGACTATGATAATTGAGTTGCCGTTTCGTGAAATGCGAAAAACACAATATGTTCCGCGTATTAATTAGAATGGAATGCCGGATCGATGGGCAACTTTTAACTCGTTTCTTCCATTTGGACTATCAGCTGATGAGATTTTCGAAACGTTGCGGTACTTTCGGCGTTGCGTGGTGTCTTACGCCCAGAAAGTTGGAGCGGTCCAACTTAGTCAAATGACGATTCAAGGATTTTTGTTTTCTTTGAACCTCAATCAAATGCATGCGAGGTGTAGATGTATTCTGTAGACGCTATTTTTTTTTGTCAAATATATAATTGAAGGGCATAATTATGCATTTTTATAATTTTATTGCGTGAATAAGAAAAACTTTTGAGTTGGTACTAACTTGAAAAAGTATAACGTTATCGATTGTTGTTGGGGGAAAAATGCGTCCCCGAATGTTTTATACAACTCATAATGAAATTCCTTTAGAGATTATTTATTATTACCATTGATTAATGTTAAGTGCTGCCGAAAACGACAACTTCGCGGACATTGAGGCTGGCAGCCGAGATTCTCAATCTTTTGTCAAACCTTGGTTCAATATTGAATATATATATGGTTCATGATGGGCAAGATAGGCGTTAGTAGTATTAAATCGCATCGGAACATAACCTAGCCACCTTCATGTTGAAGCATCATCTTTAGTGTTCAGGACGGCTCATTTTGGGCTTTAGTGTTTAGTGTTCAGGACGGCGCATTTTTTTTAGTGTTTTTAGTGTGTTTTTAGTTTAGAGTTTTTTAGTTTGGTGTTTTCAGTTTAGTGTTTTTTTAGTGTTTTTTAGTGTTTTAGGCTTTAGTGTTCAGTACGTCTCATTTTGTCGAAGGGTGAACAACATAGTTTTTTCGAACTCAAAATATGTCGAATTTGTGCCAGAGAAACGCAATTTGTGGGAACCTTTACTTTTCTGCTTCCATTTGAAAAAAAGCAGCTGAAGGTCATCGATTGCTGTGTGAGGCTTATGGGGACCATGGTCTACCAATCTCAACTTGTGAGTACTGGTTTAGACGGTTCAAAAGTGGTGATTTTGACACGTAGGATAAGGAACGTGAAGAAAAGCCACAAACGTTTGAAGATGCAAAATCGGAGGCTTTATTGAACGAGGACTCGTGTTAAAATCAAGAAGAACTTGCGGAATTGTTGGGAGCGAGTCGACAAGCATTGTTACCATGGTTGCACAATAAAACCCCAATTTTCACAAAAAAATCCTTTAAAACTCACTTGTACCCCTACTAAATGTTTCCAAAGGTTGATTTTGCGTTAACAGGTTGTTAGAAATAGTTTATCTTGGTGATAAATAGTAAAAAAAATGACATTACCCGTAGCGTGAACGTCTTGACCATCTGCACTGAAAATCCAAGGGTGTTATTTGTTACACGTAAGGTGTGTAATCGTAGGAATTAGCACGTGTAAATGTCATAGACAACATAAGGGGCTACACCAGTGTGAACGCTAAAAATTTAGGTGATTTTCGGAAGTTTTTTGGAACAAAAGTACTCAATTAAATGTTTCGGAAAATTAAGAATATATTTGGCTATATTTGGCCTATATTACAGAATTTTTTTATAGAAAAATATTGAGATCCAAGCAAATTATGCGCTGCCTTCGAAGGCGCCAAAAAAAAAGTTCCTCCACTGCTGACATGATGCCGGCGGATTAAGTAGCTGAAACCGAGAAAGGAAACAAATGTTAAACTGGAAGGTATTTTCTGTACAATGACGTAGGATTTTCGAAAAATATTGAAATCTAACAAAATGGCGTAGTCATGAAAAAAGTATGTTTTCTTGCCTATAAAATGGTCGTTTTTTTTTCATTGCCAAATCGTCAATTTTCATCCAATCAAAAATATCCTACGTCATTGTAGAGTAAATATATTCAGGAGTAATCAGTTCAAATTTCAAGTCAATCGGAAGCTCTTTGAGTTACAATGTCAGCAAATTTGAAAAATCTCGTTTTGAGAAAAACGCATTTAAAGATTTAACTATCGATTTTAGCAAGATAAAACGATATTTGAAATGAAATGAAATTTTTACAGGATATTCGTGAAAGTATAAACTGTCGAAAAAGGCAACAAAATCGATTTTTTGAAAGTGTCACACTGGTATAGCCCCTTAAAACAGCCCAGTTATGTGTGTTACAGCAAATTTGGACACATTTGATTTTTTTTAACACTTGAACCGCATTAAATGTTAACATGTTATTAATGTCTAATTTAAAATATGGAACACGTGTAATTGCAGACATTTACACGTTTGGATATCAAATGTGTCTCAAATAATCCATTTATCTGTGGTACAGTAAAGTTGAATACATTTTATGCATATTTGTAAATAGTCGATCCGAATTAAGTATAGTATAGTATTAAGTAAAAATTGACAAGTCCCTTCGTACATACATACGTAATAAAAATACTTCGTAATACATTACACTCCCATACAAAAACCCTTCGATGTATATGTGCTTGAAAAAACGCTATAGCATGATATCTGATAAAACTCTCCAATTATCGTAATAACATTAACCAATTGATATAGATTATGCGATATAACAAATACTCCATAAAAGTTAATTTGGTCTCTTATGCCATATCTGCGATCAAGACGCTACAAACACTCGGTAGCGTAGGGGCAGGGTACGTAGTATAGGCAGAAAGGTTGTAGGTTCAATTCCATGTAAAGACGAAATATTTTCTTCGAACAAAATCATTTCAGGAGGTCAAGGAATGACGAATCAAGATGTAAATTCATTGAGATGGAACTCTAAATTGAGTAATAATAACACACCTAATACGCATAGAAATAATACACTTAAGTGTGTAATATGAAGTGTATTAAGCGAATCCCGAAATTACACACTCGGAAATGTGTCAAAAGTGACCACAAGACCACACATGTGAGTGTGTTAAAACAACACACTTGGATTTTGGAAAAATCGTGTTTTTTTAGCTTAAATAATACTTTGGGATCATAAAAACAATATGCAATTCGTTCTGTAGCGATTTTTTTTTAAGTTCAATTCTGGATTTTGGCGCAGCGCCTCGGACTCCTTTCAGGCGCCTCGTGCCACTTTAAGGGGTTAGGCCAGAGTAACGGGTATAAAATCATGTGCGAATTTAACCATTTTTTCGTATTTGAAAGTGATTAACTCATAAAATTAATTACACATCTATTTAGTATGAACATTAAGCTGTTAAAAAAAATATAGATTTTTTTTCGATGTACAAAATGGCTGACTACTAATAATTTCTTTTGTTATCTTTTTTTAGGCGCTCCGCGGCGTGACATTTAGCATCCACAATTTTTAACCTAGAACAAAGAACAAAAATTCTCGTCAATCTACATTAGAATACCTAGAGAAGTACGTGCGGAGTTCAAAAAATATTGTTTTATTCCAAATTTGGAGGTATTTGAATTGAGTTGTGAAGCTCAATTGTGAGCTGAAATTTTCAGTTAAAAATTTCGCATAAAACTGCTCTTAAAACGAAAAGTTTTCGATTAATCAGAAATTCCGTACGTACTTCTCTGGGAAATGCAATTAGGAACGTAACTTTTAAATTTGAAGTAAATCGAATGAAAATTGTTGAAGTTACTTGTCACGCCAATTGGAAAAAAGCTGTTTCGAGAAGAACGCGTTTAAAGTTTTAGGTACTCTATGGCCGTGCCAGAGGTGGGCTTACGTTACACGCTCAAAGTCGGCGGAAAAAAAATGTTCTTGCTATAAATCGAATAGTAACTTATTCTTATAATGATAAAGCACCGTTTTAGCGAGAAAAAAATCGATTTTTTGAATTCTACTGTGGCCTTACCCCTTAAACGCGTTTTTCTCGAAACCACTTTTTTTCAAACTGGGAGGACGGATTACTCGAACACCTTTGCATGGATCGATTGGAAATGTTGACATTAGCTTCACAATTACATTCTCTTTAGAAGTATGTAATCGTTTTTTTTTATTAAATGTAAACTTTTTTCATAAACAATTAATTGCTTATTTTTGGGCAAAAAATAAACAATTAATTGCTTATTTTTGGGCAAAAAATAAACAATTAATTGCTTCTTTTTTGGGCAAAAAATAAACAATTAATTGCTTATTTTTTGGACAAAAAATCGATCTATTTCTTTCAAAGTGCGTCATTTTTTCGAAATTTAATTTAAAAAAAATGCCCTACGTAGTCCCATAGCCCATTTACCCATATAGATTATAATTTTTTTTTGTTTTTGTTGCATGTTTTATACTTTACGAGAAAACCGTCCTCCCGTGAAGCTATTTGTAAAAAAACACGTTTTTCAACATGGGCTCTGTCGCCGCGATTTTTTAATGAAAATTATAATAAATTTTATTATTTATATTAAATATGTGTTAAATAAACCCTCTCAAAAGGAATCCTATTTCTTTTTTCATACTCCCAAAATAAATTATCAAAGTTAGGCCTTATTTTCTGCCGCTAGATTGGTGTTATCCCTTTGAACAACACACTTGGATCTTCAGTGTAACCGCACGTAAAATTACACACATTAAACGATTTTTCGTCTCTGCTGTTTAGTGGTGAAAAAATTTCCGAAAATTCCTAAACGCTCAGTATAATTTGGACAATAACAAATATATTTTTTTTTATCATCGATTGTGGCCAACGTTCCAACCGCCTTGAGCGAAGAAAAAGCATGTCAAAGTGTCCCGGAAGGGTCGACAGAAATCCACATCGTTGAAGGTGGCGTTGTGGCGTCCCGTTCGATCGGTGCGGCTCGACTTCCGGTACATGCGCGCCCTCGTGTTATAGAAGAATTCCATTTCGTCGAAGATCCAAGATCGGCTATTTTTAAAAGACCCGAGTCGAGAGTAACACGTTTTCCCTTTATCCTGGAAGATTCTCGAATGTCTCGCTGTGCTCGGGCCGGACGAGAGTTGCGATCGCACCCACGCCCTCGAAAAAGTATCCCTTTTGGCGGGTCTCTCTTCGCAGGTCAATCCTCGTGCAGTTTTCGTGTCATCCCGCCTGTCGACGTCTCTCTGCTTCTCTTTTTTTTCGAACCCCTCTACGGCCAACTTTCTCGCAACGCGGCTCTCCGACTTTTTGTTTTCGCCGCGGACACACGTGACGCGGGAAATGTTGGGAAATGTGCCCTTGTCGTCGGGAGGAACCCGAGAAGGACCCCAGCAAACTTGTGCCGCTGAGTTATTTCGGTCCTCGGACCTGCTGCCGGCACATTTAGCTCGCAGCAGCCCTCGTTCTTGTACAACCACCGGAAGTATTACAGATGGTATCGCAGATTTATCTTTTCTCACGAGGACTTCCGTCACGTGCATTTTGAGAAGTTTGAGGACTCCGAGTACCTGCAATTCGGTCCATAAGTCTCGTACCGTATAAATATTGTCATTGCACCGAACACATGATTGTTGAGACGTTTTCCTTCTCCAAAATATCTTATATTTATAGTCATCCAGTGGAAAATTTTTTGCGGAGTCCCCAAATCTTACCACATACCCGTGCAAAAATGTTGACCGAGATACCCTATGCCCGATCAAATGCCGATCAGGATTTGTCATGGATTCCCCAAAACCGGTATCCCGGTTAGAATCCAACTTGCATCAGTATCGGCATATGTACGACGACGATGGCATCATTTTGAAAATTTTGGCGTCACGTGTATTTTCTGTATTACTATGGAATTCCTATCTATAGATAGGAATTTCTGTCTATAGATTCCTATCTATAAAATTCCTCTCTATAGATAGGAATTACACAGTAATACCGAAAATACACGTGATGTCAAAATTTTCAAAATTATGCCATCGTCGTCGTACATATTCCGATACTGATGCAAGTTGGATTCTAACCGGGATACCGGTTTTGGGGAATAAGTCTCTGTTTATACCCACCGACATGTCGGTGGGTATAAACATGTATTTAAGACAAATTAAAATCAAATTCACAATGATTAGATTAAAATTTACACCAACCGTGAGTTCTTACGTATTTCGAGAGAAAACATTTCGTCGAGGCAAAGAATTTTTTGCAAAAAAAGTTGTGAGTTTCAAATATTACATTATAAATATGAAAAAAATCACAAAATGAGTTGTGAATTTCCTCAAGTTGAAGAAAATAAAAATCGAATTCACGACAGTTGTATTAAAATTTACACCACAAGTGTAAACGTATTTTGAGAGAAAACATTGTGTTGAGGCAAAGAAATGTTCACACAAAAAGTTATGTGCAAAAATTTCTTTGCCTCGAGGCAATGTTTTCTCTCAAAATACGTACGAACTCGCTTTTGGCGCAAATTTTAATCTAATCATTTTGAATTTGATTTTAATTTGTCTTAAATACGAAAAAATTCACAACTAATTTTGTGAATTTTTTTGTATTTATAATTTCTTGTCAATACATTTGCATTCACAGATTTTCATGTGAATTTTTTTTAATTCACATCAAAATCTCGCGATGAGCGCGATCTGCCATTTGAATCTGTGGACAAATTTTTTTTTATTGATAGTTTAATGCACCAAAACTTTATAAATCTTATTTATTTTCATAATAAATTTAACATGTCATAATTCCATTTTTGACATTTTATTTCAGCCTGTATTCACCCGTGATCCTTCCCAGATTCCTCAATGATTCCATAGGGAATCTATTTAGAGTCATTAAAGGATCCGGTTCTGGATCCCTAATGGAATCCAGCTTACGGATCTTACATTTAGTCTTCGAATCTGATCCGATATCGGACTAGATCCCAACAGGGAGCCCGGGATACAAGTCAGAATCCAGCTGTATCCCTGCCAAAATTTCTGCACGGGTATCTATAGAGATTTGACAGGGACGCCGCACGTGGGGCGTCCACATTGGAATCCAAGTGGATCCCGCGCTATTTTCCGATTGGCGATGTTTGAGGATTTTTATTTGAACTTCTCAACCGGAATTTGTCGGATCTCCCAAAGAAAATGACCTTTCGTGATCCCGCGGATAAATTTGTTGGGCAGTCCCAAGAGGCACTCACAACTGAAAATTCTTACCACGTCGAATCGAAAATGTGTGAAACGTCGGGTGAACAAAACGCGACGTGTTGACACATAACCTCCACGCTTCGTGAGGGTGTACGTGTGTGGTGGTATTACGTCAGAGTGCAGTCGAATAAATAACAAACGATAATTACAGTGGATTTTAATCCCTTCGTTGGCAGAGAGAACTCGACGAAAAGTGCCCAAAATGGCAGGAAAATATTTTTATCCTAAAAACTTGTACTCTGGGGTTTTTGAGGGTGCTGATTACGGATCTCAACTCAAAATTCAGGAACTCATAATGACGAACAAATATGGCGAATGAAAATTCAAATAATTGAGATTGATCGAGTGAAATTTTCAATTTTGGTCCGCCATTTTGAATTTTTAAATTTAAAGTTCAGACTCGTAATAAGCGACCTAATATTCTAAATAAGTACTAATTTTCATCTAAATCGAGTAAAGTTTTTTATTTTTGTCCGCCATATTGGCGCCGCCATTTTGAATTTCCAAATTTTGACTTGAAATTTGGATTCAGCGAGCCCAAAAACCCCAGAGTGAGGCTCCGATTTCATATCAGAGCAAGTTAAATAAAGAAATAAAGGTTGACGCACTATCGCGCCAATGCCACACAGGGCACGGAATTATTTGACGCACTATTGCGGCAATGTCAAAGAAGGGGTTAAGTGATGTGATTCAAAACAGTTTTTAAGATATATGGGAGAAGCACAATATATCGGATAGTGGACTATCTCGAGTTTTCCTATAGCGACATCTGTCTTCGTTTTTGTACACTAATAAAAGTCGTAAGATGTCACTGCAAAACTTGTGGTTGCCTAGCAACGAAAATTTCACAACAGTGAACTAATGCTACTGTTCGCCAGCGTGAAAAGATTTTTTTGTTTGTTAAAAAGCATTGTTTTTATTGAGGTAAGTCCAAATGGTTTATGTTTTCGTTATTTTTAATGAACCATAGCATTTATTTTACTTAATAAATATACATAATGTTCACAAAAATAGCAATATGTACAAAAATATTACTACTTATATTTGACCATGACAGAATCTTAATATTGGATACTTAATCGAGCCTCATATTGGATATCCGTTTGTGCGAACATCTTCCTACTTAATCAAACATTAACCAATGAAGATTGATTGTTTGATAATGATTACAAAGTTTCATATTATACGAAAATAGTCCCCTGATATCAGATATAAGGAAACTGATAGTTGGATCCTGATATTAGATATGCGATTATAGGCAACCTTTTTGGAAATCATGATTTCTTTCATTTTTTTGTAAAACACAATAAACCTCAAAATATTCAAATGCAACATGTTAAATAATTATTAGCATCTTGTTGTATATAAGATGTAGATGAGCAAATCGTCAAATTTGAAGGTCTTAACAATTGTTTACTTTTTTTTTTATATTTTCAAACAAAAGTATCCGATGTATGGTGCCTCTCCCCTACTTTTTCAAGCGATTTATATAGTTTCGAAGTTTTTAAATTTTTTGACATTTGCACCGTTGGAATGCAGCGGAAGTTCTTTTTTATATTTTAATTTCCTCACTATTATTATTATTCGAACTATTTTTTTGTAAATTTATATTGTAGGTCTATAAATAAGTATCGTGAGGGATTTTTAGAGGCAAAATCTACCCAAAAAAAATTAAGAGAATTCAGAAATATAAATTTTCATTGCATTCTGACATTGCATACTTTTTAAACTACTCATTTTCTATATTTATACATTTTGTTTAAAAAACTCAGCATACACAATGCGTTAAGATCCATGGAGAATCGTATCGGATTCCGTTCGATAATGTGGGAAGCCTTTCGGATTCGTACATTGGATTCCAACAGGGATAATCCCGATAAGAATCCAATATACGAGCGTGACCGTTTAGTAAAGAGATCCAATGGATCGTCGCATTTGGATCATGGAGATCCAATTGTATCGCATTGACGATGCCAACTTCAACGTCATCGATTTATACTTTTTAAAGAACTACTCATTTCGTATATCCAGATATTTTGTTTAGAAAATTCAACGTACAAAATGCGTTGGGATCAATCAAGAATCGTATCGGATTCTGTTCGATAATGTGGGAACCCTTTAGTACTCAAATAGGATTCGTACATTGGATTCTAATGAGGAATCCCTATTAGAATCCAATATCCCTATTTCGATCCTAATAGGGATTCTAATAGGGAATCCCTCATAGGGATTCTAATGGGAATCCCTATTAGAATCTAATAGGGATTCTAATGTGGAATCCCTATTAGAATCCAATAAACGAGCGTGACCGTTTAGTACACTGTAAAAAATGATATGAAATTTACAGTACATTTAAGATACAAAGGAATTTAATTTTACGAACTTGGTAGATGGAATTAAATTTGAAACACTTGTACCGTAAATTTAAAACAGGTACATGAAATTCTGACGTGGATATAGAATTTAATAGATGCAACATGGAATTTCAAAGACACGTTTGTAAATTTGTGGAAAATGTATTGCATTAACCCGTGTCTTCAATTGAAAATTACTACAGATGTATAATAAATCAACTATAAAAAACAGAGCATCGAAAATACAAAACAAGTTTGAAATTTATTTACAGCAGCCGGAAAAATATAATATATGTGAAACTGAATTTTACGATACGTACAATGCATGATCACAACAAATTTATTTAAAAGTGCGAAACTGGAAAGGAAAAAAAATTCATAAACGCTGATGAAGATCACATGAAACAATGTGAAAATTATATTAAATTTAGGTAACACGCGTTTTGACCCGACGACAAAATATCCTCGACAAAATATCCGCGACAAAATATCCGACGACACAATATCCGCAGGATAAAATATCCTCATGACAAAATATCCGCAAGACAAAATATCTGCCGATATTATATCCGCTGTCGGTAATTAAATCTATGATTAACGTTATTACTCTTAAACTAGGACAACTGGCTTCATGAGACAGTCAATGTTTTTCTCTCTGCTGTGTATGTAGTGCTAATGTTTCTTGAAGGAATGACGTTGTAGTGCTATAGTTTAAAGTGTATGTAATGCTACAGTTTAAAGTGTTTAAAGAAGGGAGCAAAATTATTAATATATGGCGGATATGTTTATTCAATAAAGAGTGTGAATAAAACAAGCATAACTTGGCGTTGTGTTGAGCATAAGAAACGTTCATGTAATATTATTATCGTACATCCTATTATAGTACATACTATTATTATAGTATCCAAGTATATTTGTGTGGCATTGCTAACAATATTTTATTAAACTAATATTATATACAAAAACTTTACAATAAAGAAATAAGTGCAATGAAGAAGCTCGTATTAAGCCCCCGCCCCACTATCTCACACACCCCACAAAGGTGTTTTGCGCGCGACCCCGTTGATGTGGTGGACGAGATTTAGGATTTTGTCTCGCGGATGTTTTGTCATGAGAATATTTTGTCTTTCGGATATTTTATCTTTCGGATATTTTGTCTTTCGGATATTTTGTCCTCGGATATTTTGTCGCGGATATTTTGTCGCGGATATTTTGTCGTCGGGTCAGATGTGACGTAGCCTAAATTTACACTACATTTAAGGCACAAAAGAATTGAATTTTACGGACTTAATATACGAACGAATTTAATATACACTCGTATATTGATATCAGCAAATGGTTCTTGATTTCAATATGCACGGATGTGAACATTTTTTTACACGTGCATTATTTTTTCAAACGCACAAGTATATTAATATTATGGAGCTATACTTTTATTTTAAAAATCACCTGCTTTGAATTTTCAAAATATTATCTGAAATTTGACAAACAGCGTCCGCATAAAAACATCATACACTTGTGTATTAATTTTTACACAGAAGCTTTTTACAGTGTACATTAAAGGTAATACTTTGTTTCCGTGAAATTAATACACGCCCGTATGCTGATATTAGCAAATGGATCTTAAACTCAATATACACTTGTATTTCGATATCAGCAAATGGTTCTTGATTTCAATATACTTGGATGTGATTATTTCTTTACACGTGCATTATTTTTCAAACGCACGAGTATATTAATATTACGGAGCTACACTTTCATTTTTAATATAACCTGTTTTGGATTTTCAAAATCGTATCTGAAATTTCATAAGTGGTATCCGCATAAAAACTTCCTACACTTGTGTATTAATTTTTATTCAGAATTTGTTGACACTGTACAGGGATCCAATGGATCGTCGCAATGTCATAGAGATCCAATTGGATTACCATACCAGTCCCTACTTACTGATAGGCGTCCAATGGGTCGTTGCATTAGATCCCTATCGGAAGTAGGAACAAATATGGTAATCTAATTGGATCTCTATGACAATTTCTGCACGGGTCGAAACTGTCGTAGAATCGTTAAACGATCCGTTTCAGAGTAGTTTTTAGTGTAACATTTTAGTGTAACAAAATGAAAGCAAAAAAAGTCAAGTTATGAATGAAAATCATAGGAAGAAGGTAAATGACCGGACACACTAGGGGCAACGCCAATAAACAATCAATCCCTCAAGGACGAATTAAGTACGACGTTGAACCGGCGCGGTAATAGGATACTGAAATAATAATAGGAGCGGTGTGTCTTTGCCGTGGCGAATACCCCGAAAATAATCGTTTTTTGTCCCGAGAGAAAGTGAGCTATTAGAGCGAGTGAGAGAGGGGTGGGGTGGGGGACTGTGAGAGAGATAGAAATAGGAGGAGTGAGATGTGAAACGAAAAGGTTCTACGTCCTACGGATCTTCGATAATCACTGGTATAAGAGGAACGAGGTGCATAGAGTCATTAACTAGCCCGTCGGCTCGTTGAGGTCGTCCGCCAAGGCACCATAAGGTGGGAGGAGGGAGCAGACCAACGGATACACGTGCATTCAACGATTTCTCTCTCTCTCTCTTCCGTCCATGCTCTCCGGGCTCTTGGCTTTCGAATCTTATGCTTTTGCCACGGCCTTCTTCACCCCTCTTCGGATGGTCCGGACGCGTCTCTCGTGCTCGCGTCTTCTCACTTCGTCGCCAAACACCCGGACCGGCTCATTATTTTGTTGATTTTGGGCCTCGGCGCGTTCCTCCCACCATAGCCGTCAATCCAACCTTCGCCATGTCCTGCCTCACTTGTGCCCATGTAGTTCGATCCCTTTCTCGCCTTTTTCCTCCATCCTTCTCTCTTTTATCTCCCTCTCTCTCTCTCTCTCTCTCTCTCTCTCTCTCTCACTCACTCTTCCAGCCCTTTCACGGCTGCTGGAAAGGCTCTCTCGCTGTGTGCCGTTTGCCGCTACCTAATTACCGTCGAACGATCGCGGAGGGCCCTGGAAACGAAATCAGGATACTCTACTCCCCCGTCCCGGTCCCAGTCGCGTCCACGCCGCACGACAGAGCCCGACTTACCCCCATCATTTCGTCGGCCCGATGCGCCCCAAACGTTCTTCTCGATCTTCCGGTCGACGTTGCTCTATACCTACACACACAGGCGTATGCGTGTGCACAAAGCGCTCATCCTCCAGATTGGACAATCCTTTTGAGCCGCTTCAGAGGGCGCCCCGGCACGGACGTTTCTCGCAATGCTCCGCCTGGGCCTTGGGCATTTAGCACACCGGATGTTTTTCGTAAATGGGCCCAGCTCTAATTGGACTGCATCGCGATGTGGAAGGCTGAGAGAGCTGGAGAGGAAGGGAGAACGGGCCTGAGAAGTCTATCGCTGCTGCGCACTTTTGGACAACTCTGCCATGTTGGCGAAACGGGTTTCCCGGATGAACGAACTTTTTCGATTGTACTCAAGGAGCGAACTCGCAGCTTTGGGGGAACAACGGTTGTGGGATCTTGGTTGGCCAAGATGAAGAGGTGGCGCGCAAGGCAGACAATTTCTCGGCTGGTGGGTCGTATCATAGATGGATGGATAGATTTCAAAGTGCACTGGGACTAACCGACCTTTGGCACACAATCTACAAATACAAAACAGGTGCTGGCTCGACGTGTGTGGAATGCAAATCAACAAAAAGATTAACACAAATACTTATCACGGAGACGTAGTGCTAGTGTAGATAATGCTTGACTCAATGTAAATAGAAATGTGAACTAGCGTATTGCATTTGCAATCCACTGACCATCATGCATAGCTAGCGTGACTTTGCCAATTACAACACTGCAAATCCAAGTGTGTTGTTTAAACACACATGTGTTGGGTCTTGTGGTCACTTTTTACACAGATTCGAGTGTGTAATTTTAGGATTCGCTTAATACGCTTCATATTACACACTTAAGTGTATTATTTCTATGCGTAATAGGTGTGTTAGTCGATTACTTTTTATACGCTGAATGGGTGTTGGTTCCAAGCATCACAGTCCATCTACTAAAGGCATAGAACATTTCCTAAATCCAAGATGAAATTGAATACTCAATTTAGAGTTCTATCTCAATGATTTTACATCTTGATTCGTCATTTCTTGACCTCCTGAAATGATTCTGTTCAAAGAAAATGTTCCGCCTGTACATGGAATTTAAACGGATAAAGTTCCGAAATGCCCATACCGCTTTTTTCCTTGAAATGTTGTATACTTATGTATTTCAACTCGCTGAACACGAATATGATAATTAAAATTGGCGCAAATTTGATTTTAAAGATAAAAACTCCAAAAAAACGGTTCTTTGTAGTTTTTTATTTTATTTTAACAAATGTTGATCGTAGAGGAAAATGTCTTCTACGAAAGTTGTAGCCCATCAACAGACTGATAATTTATGTTCTATATAAATTTTGTCTTAAATCATTCTTTTCCAAGAAAACGGGATAATACTCCAATAAGTATATTTTGCTAAACTCCATGAGTTTCGATGTTATCTACATACGCACTTTACTGCACATGGGCCCAAATAAACTCAAATAAAACAAACACAAACGGCAATCAAAACAAACCGAACCAAACTCGGGTATGTTGAATCGCGGGGTGCGTAGAACACTGGGGCGGGCGCAGGGTACTTCGGATGGGTGTGTGGAATAGCGGGGTGCGTAGAACACTGGGGTGGGATTGTTGGGCACCTTGGATGGGTGCGTGGAATCGTGGGGTTCGTAGAACAATGGGGTGGGCAGCGGGCACCTTGGATGGGTGCGTGAAATCGTGGGGTGCGTAGAACACTAGGGTGGGTTTGTTGGGCACCTTTGATAACATCGAAACTAATAGAGTTTAGCAAAATATATTTACTGGAGTATTATCCCATTTTCTTGGAAAATAATAATTTAAGACAAAATTTGTATACAACATAAATTATCAGTCTTTTGATGGGCTACAACTTTTATAGAAGACATTTTTCTCTACGATTAACATTTGTTGAAATAAAATTAAAAAACTACAAAAACCCGTTTTTTCAGTGTTTATCTTGAAAATCAAATTTGCGCCAATTTTAATTATCATATTCGTGTTCATCGAGTCAAAATACATAATTGAACAAAATTTCAAAGAAAAAAGCGGTATGGGCTTTTCGGAACTACACCCATTTAAACTACAACCTTTCTGTCTATACTACGCACCCTGCCCCTACGCTACAGAGTGTTTGTAGCGTCTTGATCGCAGATATGGCATAGGAGACTAAATTAACTCCGATGGTTGTTTGTTATATCGCATAAACTGTATCAATTGGTTTATGTTATTGCGATAATTAGAGAGTTTTATCAAATATCATACTATAGCGTTTTTGAAGCATGTATACATAGAAGGCTTTTTGTAGGGGATGGTAATGAATCATGAAGTATGTTTATTACGTATTTATGTACGAAGGGACATGTGCATTTTAAGATAGTTAATTCGGATCAACTGTTTACCAAAGTTAGGCGTAATTCTATTTATAAATACGAATACAAATAAATTCGTATTCACAAGTGTGAATATGAATTCATTTGTATTCACATGCATGCATACAAATACAATTGTATTCACAAATATTCTGAACATACAAATAAATTCACAGAAAAAATTGTGAATATTTACAAACAAACCAGGTGAATTTAAAAAAAATCACGTCAAAATCTGTGAATGCAAATGGATTCACAAAAAATTGTAAATACAAAAAAATTCACAGAATAAGTTGTGAATTTTTTCGTTTTTAAGACAAATTAAAATCAAATTCACAATGATTAGATTAATACTTACACCAAAAGTGAGTTCTTACGTATTTTGAGAGAAAACATTGTATTAAGGCCCTCAACACAATGTTTTCTCTCAAAATACGTAAGAACTCACTTGTGGTGTAAATTTTAATATAATTGTCGTGAATTCGATTTTAATTTTCTTCAACTTGAGGAAATTCACAACTCACTTTGTAATTTTTTTCTTATTTATAATGTAATATTTGAAACACAACTTTTTTTGCAAAAATTTCTTTGCCTCGACGCAATGTTTTCTCTCAAAATACGTAAGAACTCACTTTTGGTGTAAATTTTAATCTAATCATTGTGAATTTGATTTTAATTTGTCTTTAATACGAAACAATTCACAATATATTTTGTGAAGTTCTTTGCGAATACATTTGCATTCACAGATTCTGATGTGAATTTTTTTTTTGTAATTTACCGGTTTTTAAAAATAAATATTCACATTTTTTGTGAATATTCACAATTTTTTCTGTGAATTCATTTGTATGTTCAGAATATTTCTGAATACAATTGTATTTGTATGAATACATGCGAATACAAATAAATGCGTATTGACACTTGTGAATACGAATTTATTTGTATTCGTAATTACAATAAGTGAAGTATGAATACATTTGTATTTATATTCACATGAAAATCACGATGTGAATAAATTCGTATTCGTATTTATAAATAGAATTACGCCCAACTCTGCTGTTTACAAGTATGCATAAAATGTGTTCCACTTTATTGCAACACACATAAATGGATTATCTGAGACAAATTTGATATCTAAACGTGTAAATGTCTGCAATTAGACGTGTTACATATCTTGAATTAGACATCAATCACATGGTAAATTTTAATGCGGTTCAAGTGTTAAAAAAAAACATCAAATGTGTTCGAATTTGCTGTAACGCACATAACTGCGCTGTTTTAAGTTGTCTATGGCATTTACACGAGCTAATTCCTAAAATTACACAACTTACGTGTAACAAACAACACACTTGGAAGTTTGCAGTGAAAGAGCCTGAGGTTGGGCGATCTAAAGTTGTTTCGCGAAATGCATCCCTGCTTAGTTTGAAGCTGCCTGGAGGAAGGGCGTTACACAGGTAAGCCGCTGATACTGAAAAAGCGTGTCTAAAGTACTCTGTGCGAAAATGTGGAGTTTTTAGCAGTTGTAATGCGCGCCTGGACGGCCCTTCTCCAGGCCGGATCCGAACGAGCAGAGAGCGTAAATAGGTCTACCAGCGCTGAGAGCTTCGTAGGCAATACTCAGCATGTAATATGTTCGCATGTCTTCTAGTTGGAGCAGCGATAGTCTTTTCCAGTAGGGAGACATGTATTCGTACCATGGGCGGAGAGGATGAGACACATCCAAGCGAAACCCTGGCCACAAAGAAGTCTCTACCTTTCATGGAGAACATACAAAATGGACCCTATCGATGTAGAACCGCTTTCAATGAGATCTTCGTAATCTTTCGCACTCCATAATTGACTTTAACGTAGTTTACCGACATGCAGGGATGAGTCGTTATACCCCATCAAGGGATTTAAATGTTCAACTTGTTGTTGGACGTAGTGCAGGATTACATCGGTATACCCGGTGATAATTGCGTCTTACCCAGGGAACATTTATCGCCCGTCAATTGTGTTGCTTAATTGACTATGCTGTGATAATGAGCGCGCACCGAGAGTACCGCCGCGCTGAAGGAATCAGCTTTTAGACCTCGATTCACCTTATCCCCCTAGCAAGAGGATACAAAGTATGGGTTTATTGCTTATGAATAGCTCGTCAGCGTCGCTTTGAGTTACGTGGCGTAATGTGTGTTACGCTGCTGTACGCCGCTTGAACGCTAAATGATGAGGTGGAAAGGATCCCTATGACAATTCGGCTAGAGCCATTATCCTGTGGACATTGAGTTTCGAGGGTGAATAAGTATTTGAATGGTGGCGCAGGATTGGGTGTACCGGTCGTCAGAAGATCAGATCAGTAACGAGAGCGTAAGCTTCGCGACTCTTGCGCGTCGTGTATTGAAGGGACGGCAGTTTAAGGGGCTATACCAGTGTGACACTTTCGAAAAATCGATTTTTTTTTACCGTTTTCGACAGTTTACCCACATGAAAAGAAAAAATATATAAAAAATATGTCGAAAAATATATAAAACATGTATTAAATATAATTGGTTCGAAAAGTTGGATATGCCAATTATATTTTTGGGTAAGAGTAAAACTTATACGATATATAAATATAAATCCATTTAAGATACATCTTAAATATATCAAACATACAAACTGAATGGATGTTTTATATATTTTAAATATGGTTGGTTAAGCAACTTGAGTAACAGATGACGTTGCAAATGAAAAACATCTTCAAGTCGGTATCTCGCGAAGACCCAGCCGCACTGGCCGGAATAAATGATCGAACAAAAAAATTGAAGGTTATGTAATTCTATTCGATTATCGCTCTCTATGCGAACGCAAATAAGTAATTGATCCGATAATGTTAGTTACTCTTGTAAATTCACACATTTCGCAATAAACTAACATTGTGTATTGTACGATATGCAGACGATACGAAAATTAATTTAACAAGTAGAACTAGCTCAGTGGGGAACGTCCCAGCTCATCACTCAGAGGTCCCGGGTTCGAAACCACCTTACGGCGTGTAAGCGTCTGATATAATTTAAATTTGAACCATTAATATATTTGAACCGCAAACACCATAATCGTAATTAATGACAAGGAAAAATATCGTAAAAGGGTGCAATGATGTAAATAACGTCATAGCAACATTTTTAAGAATATTTCAAGTATAGTTTAAATATATTTCAAGTATATCTTAAATACACGTTGAATATATTTCAATAATACTTAAAATGTAGTATGAACATATTTCAAGTATATTTTAAACGGAGTATGAACATATATCGTATATATTTTAGATGTAGCTTAAATACATTTAAACTATATTTCAATTATAAGTCGAATACAGTTAAAATACTTTTGTAGTATATTTTTAGGGTAATTTGAGTACATTGTAAGTATATTTTCAACATAGTTTAAATATACGCAACCGCCTATCCAACATATATATTTTTATATACATTCTGAAGATCTATTTTAGCCGAAAACTTTGATATCGCGAATATATTTTGAATGCATTTCCCGTATATATTGCATATATCTAACCTATATCTAAGATGGATAATATATATCTGAAATATATTTTTACATATATTTTATTTCCGTGTGGGTATACTTTTAAGAATAACCTGTAAAAATTTCAAGGCCGTATCTCTATAATTTTATCTTGCAAAAATCGATAGTTAAATGTTTAAACGCGTTTTTCTCGAAATGAGATTTTTAAAATTTGCTGACGTTGTAACTCAAAGAGCAATTATCCGATTAACTTGAAATTTGAACTGAGTACTCTTGAATATATTTACTCCACAATGATTGCATGAACATATTTTGCATGAAAATATTTTTGATTGCATGAAAATTGACGATTTGGCATTGAAAAAAACGACGATTTTATGGGCAAGAAAACAGACTTTTTTCATAAGTGCAATTTTGGTAGATTTTGATATTTTTCGAAAATCCTACGTCATTGTACAGGAAATACCTCCCAGTTTAACGATTTTTTTTGCTTTTTCGGTTTTAGGGACTCAATCGGCCGGAATCATGTCAGCAGTGGAGGAACTTTTTTTTGGCACCTCCGAAGGCCGCGCATAAGTTGTTTGGATATCAATATTTTTGTATGAAAAAATTATGTAATATAGGTAAAATATAGCCAAATATATTCTTAATTTTACGAAACATTTAATTGAGTACTTTTCCTCCAAAAAATTCCCGAAAATCACCCAAATTTTCAGCGTTCACACTGGTCCCTTAACTCATTCTCTGACGGCGATACAACTGAACTTCCAACAAATATGGCCGTTTTTATCGATACAGCTTTTTCACAGTTCCCCTATGCCCTCGAGCATATACAGTAGTGGATTGACAAAAATGATTGTCGGAAACGCTGTGGATAAACCGAAAGGAATTGCAAAAATAGTGAAGTGACAAGTATGGAGTGAAAATAAAAGGGATGAGATCGTAAAAATCTGCCAGAGCATATAAAGAAACATTAAAAATAAAAATAAATTATGAAGAATAGGTCGGAGTGTCAAAAAAACTGCACTTAGTCGAATTGAATACGACCCGGATCACTGAATACGAGGAAGGCAAGGGAGCCATGCAGAAATGCAGACGCGTGTAGAAATTTGTCGGGGCGTTCCTATATCCTACCACATATCTATAGGGATTTGATAGGGACACCGCACGTAGGAAGTCCATATTGGAATCCAAGTGGATTCCGCGCTATTTCTTGATTGATGTCGGTCGAACATTTTTTATTTGAAATTCTCAACCGCAATTTGTTGAATCTTCCAAAAAATATCCTTTCGTGATCCTGTGCACAAATTTGTTGGGGAGGGGGGGGGGCGGTTCCAAGATGCACCCGCATCTCTATAGGGATTTGTTAGGGACACCGCACACAGGGAGTCTTCATGGGGATTGAATTGGATTCTGCACTGCTCCCCGATGAACGCCGCGTGAGAATTCTTACCACGTTCGAATGGGTAATATGTAAAAAGTCACGAGAAAAAACTCGACGTGTTGAAACATAACCTGCACGCTTCGTGAGCATGTTCGTATGTGGTGATGCTATGTGAAAATGCAGTGAAGTAAATAACCGACGATAATTACAGTGGGTTTTCTGAGACGTGATTCAAATCGATTTTCAAGATGTACTTTTTGAAGCGGTTTGTATTTTTGTTAATAATATTTATACTTTTTCAAGATCTACTCATTTTGGATATCTATTAGGGGTACGAGTAAGTTTTAAAGGATTCATAAGAGAGGGCGTTACTAGTATCAAATCGCATCGGACCATAACCTAACCACCTTCATGTTAAAGCGTCCTCATTAGGCTTTAGTTTTCAATACGTCTCATTTTGTCGAAGTGTAACCAACATAGTTTGGTAATTATTTAGAAAATGACCCCCACCCCGGAGGGGGCGGGGGGGGGGCGGTAATACATTTTGACCCCTTGGACACGATGGTGAAGAGAAATTGCGGCGGTCCCCCCCCCCCCTAGAAAGTTATGGGGTTTTGAAGTTTGAAAACCCCCCCTGGCGCGGTCGAGGGGCAGAGAAGGTGTGGAGGGGGTGAAGCCCCCCCCCCCCACATGTCCAAACCATAATAATGTACATGTGCTTACCTCGGTTTGAGTACCTGTAATACATTCGTAGACACCGAAATACCAATCACAACAACAATAGCAAACATACATACATCCAAACAAACCCACACAGACACCATTTTCGCCGATTTCCAGTCTCGTCTTTGAAATGATACATTTTGACAAACTTTCAACGAGGGCAGGGGGGCGGGAAAGGGAAGTGACCGCACCGTTTTTTCTTCGGCTTCGTGCTCAGGAGAGCTTTTTTGACAAATCCCCCTACCTTCCACTTCCAGAGTGCATGTGTGTGTGAGTTATTTTTATTAATTTAAAATCTATTTTTTTCTACATGTGTAGAAAAAACATGTAGAATTGTTTTTCCGCTGCTCTAGACCCCCAGGGGGGTTTCGCCCCCTCCACCCCCACAAGGGGCTCTGCCCCTTCACCCCGCCAGGGGGGTTTTACCTCCCTGGACTCCCCTCTGGACCCCTCACCGGTCTTCGAGTCCGCTATTCTGCGACGCACTTTTCCACACCTCGAAACCCCATAACTTTTCATGGGGGGGGGGGGGGTGGCCGCCGCGATTTTTCTTCACCATCGTGTTTAGGGGGTCAAAATCTATTAACCCCCCACCTCCCACTCCCTCCGGCGTGGGGGTCATTTTCCGAATAATTACCCATAGTTTTGTGGAACCGCAAATACATCGACTTTTGTGCCAATGATACGCAATTTTCGGAAAACTTTACCTTTCTGCTTGCATTCGAAAAAAAGCAGCTGAAGGTCATCAATTGCTGTGTGGGGCTTATGGGGACGACTCTATAAATCTCAACTTATATGTACTGGTTTAGACGGTTTAAAAGTGGTGTTTTTGACACAGAGGATAAGCAACGTGAAGGAAGGCCACAATCGTTCGAAGATGCAGAATTGGAGGCATTATTCGACAAAGACTCGTGTCAAGCACAAAAAGAACTTGTACAATTGTTAGGAGCAACTCAACAAGCAATTGACCCTTTCTGCGCAATAAAACCCCAACTTTCACCAAAAAAAAATCCTTTAAAACTAACTTGTACGTTCAAATATATACCAGATGTGTAAGTATGAAACCGGAATTTGCCCATAGGTGGCGCTAGATGTCGATGCAGTTTCCGACACATCACGTCAGCGGTGTCTTGTTATTGTATTGATATCCGACAAAGATTTCCAAATCACAATAACACGAGTTTCATTCAGTAGCATTAGTTTATTAGAGATAAACATGTCGAGTTTTGTGCCAACAAATTACGATTTGCCGACAGCACTACTTTTCTGTTTTCATCTGAAGAAAACCGCAGCCGAATCGCATCGAATGCTTGTGGAGGCGTTTGGTGAGCATGCTCTCGGTAAAACACAGTGTTTCGAGTGGTTCAAACGGTTCAAAAGTGGCGATTTTGACGTGAGGAACGAAGAACGTGGAAGACCACCGAAAAAGTTTGAAGACGCTGACCTGCAAGCCTTGTTGGACGAAGACGACGCTCAAACACAACAACAACTGGCGGATGTACCTACGGTAATGATATGATACTTTGTATCATATCATTACAATAAACGTGTTTTTTCTGTACAAAAATTCCGGTTTCATACTTACACACCTGGTATGTGCCGATTCCTCAGGTATCGTTTCGGACTTTGTTTGATGATGTGCATGGGAATCCTTCAGGATTCAAATTGAATTCGTACATTGGATTCCAATGGAAGATCCAATGTGATGGCCCATTGGATCCCTATTCGGAAATAGGGCCAAGTATGGGAATCCAATTGGATGGCAATTCGGAAATGATGACAAGTATGGGAATCCAATTGGATCCCTATGACAGTTTCAGCACGAGAATCCGTCAAGTAACGAAATCGTAAATACAACGAAACATTGATAAACACCGTTTGGGGTGGCAACCGGCATACTTTTTACATAGTCTCGAACGACGCGTGAGCATACACGAGGAAATATGTATAGCTCAGTTGAGTACAAGGGTAAGCCCTCTTAACTTCGCTTGCGGAGTGTGCTGTTTGCGCAAACACTGAAAAATATCCCTGCTGATGTACACGCCTCGAGAGGAAGAATCTTCTCCCGGATTGTGAGCCACGTGGACGGAGACTGCTCGTCGGAAAACGGTCGAAAGGCGGTAAACACAAGAACATTGGACGCGAGCAAGGTGTATGCCGAGGATAAAGAGGAGGGAGAATAGTCGAAGCAGGTCTGGTATAAAGTGGCGAGTGCACTTGGCTTCTGAGCACGGTGCGGCAATCGTGGGACATGCGAAAGTCTTTGGCGAGTGACGTGAGCGAGTGAAGCCAGGAGTCAAGGAGAAGAAAGAGAGCCCGTTTAGAGTGGAAAGAAGGGTGCTGGCGAGGGGGTAGAGGGTGAAGAGGGGTAGGGCAAAAGGCGAAAGAGCTTCTGGACGAGAGAGAGAGAGAGAGAGAGAGAGAGACCGCTAAAGAGAGAGGTGGCCGGGCGCGGTCAACCGATCGCTCGCATCGAAACCAACTCGGAACACAGCGGAGCTGACCAATCGATGATCCAGCAGCGTGCGCGCTCTTAACAAAAAGCGGTTACCTTCGGCTTCATGGTAGCCGCGTGTAATCCGGTGTGTTAACGAAAAAACGAGGCACGTATCGCGATCCTGCCGCGGCATAAACGCATCCAGAGTGCATCTTGTACAGGGCCGCGTGAGCGCGAGAATCTGCTGCTCTGGCAACATCGCCAACCGATGTTCTCTTTCTTTCTTCCTCTCTCGTTAAGTATCTCGGCTTTTTCTTTGCCTCATCCTCCCGCGTTTCTCTCTCTCTCTCTTTCCCTCTCCCCCTCGCGCTTTATATCATTCCCGGTCTCCCCGCTTCGCGAATAAGACGCGCTGTGCGAATCCTCCGATCGACGGACCTGTCTCGTATACTTGAACACGTTCCTCCGCAATCGCCAAGGTAGCACAATTGCCCCACTCGTTAGTGATGTCCGGAAGACCCAGCGATGTATAACATCGGGTCAGGCAGTGAAACAGGGATGTTTGGACACTCAACCGATCGTTGATCAGCTGACGAAACTCTGGGATACATTATCTTCATGCGGGCAATCTTCGATGAGAACACGACGGATCCGTTCGAATGCGAAATGACAATTCGTTCACCAGTGGAGCCAATCAAATGTTGACTCGAGCCAAAGGACAGATTCGGTGATCGACGACTATCAGGCGATAGTTACGCAGTGATCGGCATAGAAAACATTCCGCCGCACCGTGTCAGTGGAGAATCATCAAAAAGCCAACGGATTTATCCTCGTTTCGAGGCAGGTGAGCAATAGCTGGCCTGAAGATGCCTTCCGCAAACATCCTCCTGAAGAAGTCTTCATCCTCGTGGGGTCCACACGGTGTGGCAAATAAAATTGTCGTTTTGCGATCTATACGCCGCGGAGGGATACACGCTACGCTCGCGACCAAAGGGAAAGAACGGAAGGAACCCTTTGGAAGTATACATACATACACACGGTTATAACCCTTTTGCTCGTTTTAACATCGTGGGGGCACAGCATCCCCTTCTCTTCGCTCCAGAGTTTCTTTCGCGCCGGGATCCCTTCGAGACCGAGGCAGCTATGTATGGATATGTGTATATACGTGAGGGAGATATATACGGAGAGGGGAGAATGGGCCGTACCAACGATGGAATAGGTAACGGGGGGGAGCTTCGCGCGAGGTACCTGTTGGTCAGGTGGAAAACCCCACTCTTTTCAATCGCCAAGCTTGCCGTACACGCGCGTTCTGTACAAATGTCCCTTCTTCGTTCCTCTTCTCGTATTTCTCGCCACCCATCTTTCTCCTTTGCATCTCCAATTCCTTCTTGCAATCCCTCGCTCTCTCTCTCTCTCTCTCTTTCTCTCTCTCTCTCTCTCTGTCTTTGTCTCTCCTCTCTACTGGACTCCTCTCGCACCTCTTCGGCCACTTCCATCCCCGTTTTGCGAGCAAGCTCCAGCCTCCGCGAGTTCGATGAGCAGTCACCTATCACGCCGGCACGGCACGCTTTCATCTGTCCTCTCCTTGTGTACACGTATTCTCACCCCCTGCGCGCACATCCTTGTGTAAAGCTTTGAGCCTGTCTGCCCGTTATCAGTGCGGCAAGCGTAATGATGACATATAGCACACACACCGCGTAGCAAGTTACCAAATGTGTCGATGGGCTTGGCAACATCGTTTTCCACACCCGCGAGAACATTGGAACGTACGGCATTTCAAAGAGTAGGAGAAACGGCTTACCGTTCGCGAAACCTGCGGCAAGATCGATGAAGCACGCAGTCTCGATAATACGATCGAGGCTGCAAGCTTCAGCTTGCTCCTATCGCCGCAATCCGTGCGGAAATTTGTTGGGGAGTTCACAAATCCTACGACCTCCCTATAGGGGTTTCATAAGCACGCCGCACGCAGGAAGTACACATTGGAATCCAAGTGGATACTGCGCTATCTCCCGATTGACGCTTGAGAATTTTTATTTGAAATTCTCAACCGCAATTCGGTGGATCTCCGAAAAAAATATCCTTTCGTGATCCCGCGCACACAAAATATGTGAAAAGTCACGAGACAAAAGTCAATGTGTTGAAACATGACCTGCACGCTTCGTCAGCGTGTACGTGTATGGTGATATAGAGTGTCTCAAAAAGACCTGACATTTTAATTTATTTATAAAACGTATTATTTATTTGAAACGTACGAATATTTCTATTTTAATGTAAGGTACACACATGAAGATTATGTGCGGAACGCAATATCCGACAAATGGCCGCCTCGTCTCTGTTTGCAATCGTTCACGCTTTTGACGAAATTTTCAATAGCATTTTGGCATGATTGCGTACTGATTTCATTAAGGAGCTATACCAGTGTGAACGCTGAAAATTTGGGTGATTATCGGGAATTTTTTGGAAGAAAAGTACTCAATTAAATGTTTCGGAAAATTAAGAATATATTTGGCTATATTTTACCTATTTTACATAATTGTTTCATAGAAAAATATTGAGATCCAAGCGACTTATGCGCTGCCTTCGGAGGAGCCAAAAAAAGTTACTCCACTGCTGACACGATTCCGACCGATTGAGTAGCTGAACCCGAAGAAGGAAAAAATGTCGTTAAACTGGAAGGTATTTCCTGTACAATGACGTGGGATTTTCGAAAAATATCCAAATCTAACAAAATGACGTAGTTATGAAAAAAATTATGTTTTCTTGCCTATAAAATGGTCGTTTTTTTCAATGCCAAAGCGTCAATTTTCATCCAATCAAAAATATCCTACGTCATTGTGGGGTAAATATATTCAAGAAGACTCAGTTCAAATTTCAAGTTAATCGGATAATTGCTCTTTGAGTTACAATGTCAGCAAATTTGAAAAAGCTTATTTCGGGAAAAACGCGATTAAAAATTTAACTATCGATTTTTGCAAGATAAAACCATAGAGATACGGTCTTAAAATGTTTACAGGATATTCTTGAAAGTATAAACTGTTAAAAAAGGCAAAAATAATCGATTTTTTGAAAGTGTCACACTGGTATAGTCCTTTAATGGTGCGTCCAATTGCTTCCTTGAACTCCGAAATGATCTGTGGGTCATTGGCATACACTTTTTCTCTCAGAACACCCCAAAGAAAGAAGTCCAATGGCGTCAAATCACACGATCTTGGTGGCCAATTCACATCGCCGCGGCGCGAGATAACACGACCATGAAACTTTGTTTGCAATAACTGTATCGTTTCATCCGCAGTGTGGCAGGTCGCGCCCTCTTGTTGAAAGAATATGTCTTCCAAGTTCATGCCGTTTATGCCGTTAATCGAATATTGTGATCCACACATAACCTCCATTTTATTTTTAGTTTTAACGCTTTCACGGCTCTTTATGTAATGAGAAGAGTATGTAGCTTCCGGATGGAGGCGGTGTTGAGGATCAGCGTTGTGCCGACGTTTCGCAAACATTACAGTCTGCATCATCAGGGTTGAGAGCTCCGATACTGAAGCTCTCGTGTCTCAGGTGTTCCTTATATAGTTGCAGTCATCGTTCCAGATCGCTGCACCAGCCAATCAGATGTTTTAATTGATCAGATGGTCAATTAAAAAACCGGGAGGACGGTGTGCCAAATAGGATTGACGTGATATCCTCCATCTCTGTTTAGATTGTCCGGATGTTTTCGGATTTCCAAGCCTTCTCGGTGTTTCCTGGAAAAATAGCTGTTTGATGGGGCCAGATTTTGGGCTTTGTCGAACTGGATGGCATGACCAGTCTCCATCCAATGTTCGGCCAGCGCTGATTGTGTAATATGGCCATATTTGATACACCGTTGCTGTTCTTTGATCCGTGTACTGATCTTCCTCCCGGTTTCTCCTATGTACACTTTACCGCATGAGCAGGGTATCTTGTATACTCCTGGTGCACTTAATGGTGGTCTTTGGTCTTTTGCACTCGGAATCACTTGTGCTAGTTTCTTCTGGGGTTTGAAGATGACTCGCACGTTGTGTTTTCCAAGAACCCTGCCTATGCGATCGGTTATACCCTGAAGGTATGGAAGGGAAGTTGTTGCGGTTATTTGTCCTTCATTCTCCCTATCAGGTGCTGTAACAGTTTTCGGATCAGCTATTTTTCTTTTTAGATTTTTGATCGTTCTTCCGATGTTGCCTGGCTTGTAGCCATTGTCTCCTAAAGCTTTTCGTAGGTGTTCTAGTTCAACCTCCAGGGAGTCTGGTTCGAAGATCGCTAGAACTCTGTAGACCCAGAGAGCTTATAACCAACTGTTTTTGAAAAGGATGGTGATGGGACGTAGCGTGGAGGTATCTATCCGTATGCGTTGGCTTCCGGTAAACTTTATGGCCCAAAGTACCATCGCTTTTCCGTTGAACCAGTACATCCAGAAAAGGGTCTCCATTTGGAGTCACGGCAAAGAAAACCTCAATCATTTCTTAACCTTCCTCAACTCCCAGCACCCCAATATTCAATTCACCATGGAGATAGAACAGGAAAATCAAATCCCTTTTCTGGATGTACTGGTTATTACCAAAGTAATAACAAACGAAAGTAATAACAAACGACAATTGCTCTGAATTTCCAGTCATGTGATTCAAATCAATTTTCAACATCTACTTTATCAAGCGATTTATACTTATTGACGATAAGATTTAAACTTTTTTAAGATTCATCCATTTCGTATATCTACATATTTTGTTTTGAAAATTCAACGTACAGAATGCGATGGGTACGATCACGAATCGTTTTGGATTCTGTTCAATAATGCGGGAACCCTTCAGTACTCAAATTGGATTCGTACATTGGATACCAATGAGGAATCCCAATCAGAATGCAAGGTCCGAGCGTGACGTTCCAGTATAGGGGTCTGATGTGATTGGACTCTTGTTATTTGATCCCTATCAGAAAGTAGGGCCACCAAGAGAATCCAATTGGATCCCTACGACATCGTTTATGCACGGGAAGCCTCTAATCGTCACTGCAGCGGACCGAAACCTGTTGCACCCCCTCGAATGCGTGTTGGCCATACCTGGGTACAGCACATCCGAAAAATTGTCGCTGAGCAGGAAGGCGAAAGAAAATGCGGAAATTTTGAGCGCGCCGAAAATTTGTAACTCAAGCCTCCCACCCTCCACTCATCGTGACTTGGGAGAAAATGAGGATGGGTGCAGCAACCACTGCGAGGGTTCGCGCTTGATGATGCTGCGGTGATGCTGGTGTGGCGGGAACGACCGGACCCCTGGTTCACGAGCTGGTCCCGGTTTTTCGAGTGGACCCCCGCAGTTCGGGCTCATTAACCGCCTCCTTCTCGAACGCGAGAGGAGAGCGAGAGACAGAGGGACCATGAGGGAAACCTCTGTCTCTCTCTCTCTCTCTCTCTCTCTCTCCCCTCTCCATACTCCGCACGCCAAGAAGTTAACAGACACATACCTACAAACGTAGCGATGTATAGGCGCGTTTGAAACGAAACGCGCCCTCCGGTTTCTCTTTTCTCGATGCTCGGACTCATCAGGTAGGAAAGGAGCCGCCTGGGCCGACACGCAGGGCGCTAGGCATCGGGTTAGTCGTCTCGTCGAGCTGCCGCTTATGTTGCCTCAGGCCAACAAGAGGAAGAGAGAGAGAGGCAACTCCGCTGTATAGTCCCGGCAACTGGAGAAGAAGAAAGACGAAAAAGAACCAGCCGAAGACGAGGCGTATACAGACGCACACACACACACATAAATGTACGTATATTGCCGCAGTAACACTTCTATACGTTGTTCGTGTCCTAGGTTCGTTGAAGCTGAGAATTTCTCCCCCGCATCAACGCCCTCGCTGCCGCCCGTGGACTCTCGACCTGGACCATTATTCGACCTGACGAGATAATTTGTTCCTCGTTTCTCGGGATTTTATACCCAAAGAGAACGCTTCAGATTGCCTGACTTTGTCTCGGCGTGCGCGTGAGAGAGTTTGTGTGCCCGTGCCCGTAAGAGGGAGAGAGAAAAAGAGAAAGAAATGAATACAAGTCAGTCGTGGCGTTTCAACATTTCCAACGCCGATTTACTCATTTCGCAGCGTGAGATGCTTGACCGTAACTACGTGAAGCAGCACGTATAATATATATATATGTATAACATAATTCTACTGGGTTGGCTTAGACTCGACGATACGCGGAGATAAAATGGGTGAAAAGAGAAGAAATATGACTGTATAGTGATAACGATATATAGTGTGCACAAGAGCAGATCGTGGACACTTTTGCGGACGTGGGAAAGTTACATCAATTTCTCCCGCGTTACGATACACCTGGAGGGTGTAGCCCAGAGGGTGAACACAACAGCCAGGTCATTGGTGCACCGGAAAAACAAAACAGAATTTTTTGTACGGACAAATTTTGCCGTGACGGATTTACAACCAAATGTTTGGTCAAAATGGCGATATACATTTTGTTAATCCGGACTTGTTTTCTGTTCCGACGTACACTGCAAATCCAAGTGTGTTGTTTTAATACAGTGAAATGCGTTAAGTCTTGTGGTCACTTTTTACACATTTCCGAGCGTGTAATTTCGGGATTCGCTTAATACGCTTCATATTACACACTTAAGTGTGTTATTTCTATGCATCTTAGGTGTGTTATTTGATTACTTTTTATACACTGCATGGGCATTGCCTCCAAGCATCACAGCCCATCTGAACATCACAGCCCATCTGAACACAGCCCAACTGAATGCATAGAACATTTCCTAAATCCAAAATTAAATGAAATACTCAACTCAGAGTTCTATCTCAACGATTTTACATCTTGATTCGACATTCCTTGACCTCCTGAAATGATTCTGTTAAAAAAAAATATTTTGCCTATACATGGCATTGAACCTACAACCTTTCTGTCTATACTACGCACCCTGCCCCTACGCTACCGAGTGTTTGTACCGTCTTGATCGCAGATATGGCACGAGAGACTAAATTAACTCCTATGGTTATTGTTATATCGCACAAACTATATCAATTGGTTAATGTTATTGCGATAAGGGTTTTTGTAGGGGAGGGTAATGTATCACGAAGTATGTTTATTACGTATGCATGTACGAAGGGACATGTAAATTTAAAGATACTTCATTCGGATCAACTGTTTACAAATATGCATAAAATGTGTTCAACTTTACTGTAACACACATAAATGGATTATTTGAGACACGTTTGATATCTAAACGTGTAAATGTCTGCAATTACATGTGTTACATATTTTAAATTAGCCATCAATAACGTGTTACAATTTAATGCGGTTCAAGTGTTTAAAAAAACATCAGATGTGTTCGAATTTGCTGTATCACACATAACTGCGCTGTTTTAAGTTGTCTATGGCATTTACACGAGCTAATTCCTAAAATTGCACACCTTACGTGTAACAGATAACACACTTGGATTTGCAGTGAGATCGGAAGTCGAATAGGATTGAAGTTCGTATCGTTGACAAGCAATGAAAATTAATACTTATGCATTTCTTTCAGCTAATTGTGCCTACAAAAATCTTTTTATTATTCTTTATGACCCTTATTGAGAAACCTACCATATAAATATGCAAAAAGGATATTATAAGGACAATAAAAATAAGGTAATTAAAACATAGAAAAGAAGTTTCTTTGCGTACCTACGATGCAAACTTCAACACCATGAAGACGTACGTGCAATCATTTTTTATTTGGTTTTCGGTACAATTTGTTCTTGGTTGAAAACGGGAAGAAACTGATATTCAGTGGGGCTTACCGGGGCAATAAAGATGAGGTGGAGTTTAAAAAGAATATGTGGCCAATTTAGTGAAATTTTGCTGATCGTCTACTCTGGAAGAAATTCTTCTATGATTTATTGCCTGGATTATTATTCAGCATAGCCTATTGCCGTGGATTTTTGCCGAATGAATATATATTTCGCCTATTAATCGTCCTTCGCGGGACGCGCCTTTAAAAATACATCACCCAAGCGTCCTCCTTCGATTTTATTGAAACTCATATATGTGATAAAGCATTGAAAACTATTAGAAAGGTATTTTGTTTTATCGGGTGAAAACGGGTGTAAGGGGGAAACCACCCCTCAAGGAAAGACCTCTTACTTTGCTTTTTTTCAATATTTCTATGGTGGATTTTTCATCGCTTTACATTTGAAGGATTTTGGTTTTTATTTCATTCAGGTCGGTAAACTGCTTGTGGGTGGAACTAGAAACATCGCCCCTCGACAAGTCTTGCTTTGAGGGGGAATCCCCCCCCAAACCGTTTTTCCTGCGATGAAAAAAAATACGTGTCCAATGCTTTTCAGCGCTTTATCACATATATGAGTTTGAACAAAATCAAAGGCGGACCCTCAAGTGATGTTCCTTGTGAGCAGCCAGAAATTCGGGAGAGACCGTTTTGCAGACTCTAAATTTTCTCCTCAACACCTGATGAAAAAAGCTCGCACATTGCTTCTTCGTCATTTTATTTTGCGAGCAAGTCGAATTGATGAGCAATGCGGTTTTTCAAAATTGGATACCGCGTAAAGACTTTGCGAGGGCAATAATGAGGAAGCAGTGTTCAAATTTCTAATCAGTATAATTTTTTTTGTGAAACCATCGCTGTATCAATTATATCGTAACTTTGGCTATACCGAAATTGATCCAGGCATCTTTAATTTTGAAAAAGTTATCGTATAAGAGACGGGTTTTTCGGAAATTTTAAACTCCCTCATAATTGTTGAAATTCTTTCAACAATTTGATTGATGCACTAGTTTGATGAACGTTTCAGACATAATTCATCGTAATCTACAGTATAATGCGAGTAAGCCACGGCAAGAGAGATAATTTAAATTTTCTGAAAAGTTACCGGAGTGAAAAATATTTTCCTCAAAATGAAAAAAACCTCAACGAGTCTCCGCGTAAGCTTAGCGCCCAAACAGCAGGTCGATTTTAATTTTTTTTTGTTGAATGTATTGGGATGACGAGGTTGCTATCTTACAGACAATTAATATATAGTCTTGCTTAGTTTGAGTTTTTGAATATATATATATATATATATATATATATATATATATATATATATATTTGAATAGATATATATATTGAATAGAAATATTGATAAATAATGAAATTATTATTAAATATCATTAAATTTAATTGTTAAATACTTAATTATTAAATGAATAAATTATTATTAAAAACGTTCAATATTATTAAACAAAGTGCCGTCGTTGCTGCATGGCCAATCGGTGTGGCTGGTTCTGGCAACTAGGTCCATCAGAAATGAAGAAAAAAAACAATGCACTTTTAATACAACAATTAAACTTTCGTGTGTCCGGATACTGTAAAAGTTTGTGTAAATTACAAAAGTGGCAAGCTGTAGGAAAAGTGCAATTTTTTACGTTAAATCGCCTTCAACAATTTGTCATTGACAAATGGACAAACATATCAAAAAATCACCTGGTCATACCATAGAAAACGTTATAAAGTATACCTACTTCGTCCAAGTTTACAGTGAATCGGAGGAGTCGATTTTGAGATACGACCCACACCGTTTCATGAAATATAGTTTCGAGAAAAACGCAAAAGAAAAAAGTACATCCCAGCGGGGCGGTTCGCCGTAGCGCAGCGGGCGATCTGATCCTACACAAAAATCGTCATAACTCCGTCAATTTTTTTGAATTTTTACACTCATTTTTTTGCAAATAAAAATTAATATTCTACGGACTCATTCTCAAATTGCTAAAAATTGAATTTGAACAATAAAACATGTAGCAGTAAGAATTGTATTTTTGAAACTTCCAGTTTATACAAACATCCGAAAATTTCAAACGTTCCACCGATTCCAACCAAGTTCATTAACAACATACTTCCTATGATATACAAGCAGTGTGCGAAAACTGAAACAAATATCTCGAAACTGTACAAGTTTTTGCGAATACTAAAAAACCCAGACACGTGCACAAAATGTTTTCATTCTAAATGTACTTTGTCAACGTTTTGGAAGATTCCGAATGTATTGCCATTAAAGTCTCGGACTTAATTTTTTTTTACCAAAACAAAGCTCCCTGTACTAGGAAAAACAAGTTGTTGAAAATTCCACTATAAAGCCGATTTATGATATGTCACTTATTGTCGTAAATTCCATTCCCTTGCACGTGACATTGTCGTCTGATTTATCTGGCTGGACTTCTTTTAGAACTCGTATTATTTTTCAGAATTAACGATGAAGTGATTTATTTCGCTAATTTCCAAGATAACAATACGCTCGTGCGACAGAAGTAACACAGGCATTTCTTTTCCCCGCCTCGCCGGTTCACTAATCGGACATTTTCCATCCCGGTTCGAAAACACTCGTCAATTCATGTCCTCTCCAGCTTCCGATCTGTTTTGGTTTCGCGATCTCTCGGTTGCCTACTTTCGGAATCCGCCCCAAAATTTCAACAATATTTATTTCTTCTTACCCGATTGCAGCCCTTGTGTTTACAGTTTGGTAATTTTGGAAGGAACAACGTTTCGGGGACCGGCCGCGAAGAGAAGTTGGGCGCTAGAGTGCAGAGCAGACAGGTTGGTCGGTTCGCCACCCGGAGGCGCCCCAAGTTGGCCGTTTGCTCGCGCGCCTCACTCGCTCCTCTCGCTGCTCTCGTCCGTGCGACTTTTCAACGGAACGAAGATGCCAAGGGTGAGTTTTGTGTGTGTTGTGTGTTTGCGTGTGTGTGTGTGTGTGTGTGTGTGTGGAGCGCGATGTGTGCGTACAGAGCAGAAAGGGAAAGAGAGAGGATGAGAAAGAGAGAAAGAAAGAGGAGAAAGAGAGTGAGAGACTGGACCGAAGGAACATGGTGGCCTCGCCCCCACGCGAAGACCTCCGACGATGGAGACGCGAAACTCCGAGCTCACTGCGAAACGAGTTCTTTCTCTCTCTCTCTCTCTCTCTCTCTCTCTCTCTCTCTCTGTTCTCTCTGTCCCTCTATCTTTCTCCCTATCTCTATCGCTGTTACTCTTAGTTTTCGGCTCACACGCCGCCAAAACGACACCCGAAGCTGACCAAGTCCGACCTTCTTGGTTATGTACCAGAGCTCTCGGTCGGCCTCGGCTCGGTCCGGCTCGATTCGGATCAGGACGTTCGGTCCCGTACGCCTCACGCGCACTCGTAACTAATGACTCAATTAATCCTGCCTTCTGCTCGGTTCGTCCTGTACAACGGACTACCCCCCTCTCTCTCGATCTCCCTTTTCCGCGTCATTTTATATCTCTCTCTCTCTCTCTCTCTCTCTCTCTCTCTCTCTCTCTCTCTCTCTCTCTCTCTCTCTCTCTCTCTCTCTCTCTCTCTCTCTCTCTCCCTCTCTCTCTCTCTCTCTCTCTCTCTCTCTCTATCTCTATCTCTATCTCTATCTCTATCTCTATCTATATCTCTATCTCTATCTCTATCTCTATCTCTATCTCTATCTCTCTCTCAAAACCCCGTTCCAAACTACCGTTCGGTTGTCACTCCCACCGATTCGCGGAGGATACACTTACCAAACACCTTACACTTTACACATTACGTCTGCTGATTCTCCACGAGCCTTACTCCTCGAAAATTTCACCATTCGCGAACACCCCAAGTCCGCGGGAGAGACACAAAAATCGAATAGCGCTGGGTGCTTTCTTCGATTTTTTTCCATCTTGCATTTATTTTATCGGCTACGACATAAATTCGAACCGAAACGCGATGAAGCGACAACGAAAATGGTAATTCTTATTTGTTTCTAATATGTGGCGATTACGTTATTAAATCAATTTTTTTAACAGAGGTTTGTTTTTTCTCATACAATAATTAACAAAATTAAAGGACTGAAATTTATATTCTATTCGGCTCGGCAAAGACGCGCCGAGCGCTTCCGAAGTTACCCGGGCGCGCTGTGACGTCACAATTTTATACGAACTACTCGTGTGGTGCTAGTCATTATTAGTATTCTGTCAAATTTGTCGCCATAAAAATGTCTGTAGTCAGCAAATACTCGTAACTCGAATTTGTCTTTGCAAGCCCTCTTTCACACATCATTGCACGAGAATTACAGTAGCTTTTAACTTTTTAAGCGTTTTGAGATGTTTTCGTATGCAAAATGTCACCAAAGGTCACATATATTTACACCGCCGCGTAAGCCGTATAACCTATAATTATATAGCTCACAACATCGGGGCGTCACAACCGCCAGCGCCAATGGCCCGCCGTTTCGCTTAATCCTCTACGATTTGAATTTTCGTGATATAAAAACAATTAATAATTATCTTTCCAATTATTTTTTAGCCCTTTCACCATTCCTTTTAATTGTCACAAAAGCACAATTCTAGAAAAAAAAGTCGAACTTTTTTCAACAACCCAATTGTCAATTCTACCTGATTTTAATAGCTTCGATCGAACTGAACCAACGAATCTAAATTCTTCAATTTCTTAGTGGTAGTCCACACCTTAAACTGTTTTTCCACGAATCCGTGATATTTAATTACAATAATTTCAAATCGACTGTTTGATCTGTAAAATCATTTTTTTTCCTCGACATCCCTTCTAATTACTTCGGCTGCCAATTCTCATTATTCTTGCCCCACGGTTGCTTTCGTGTCTTCTCCAGCAGCTGATTCCGGCCACGTCTACCCCAAGCGTCCTCTAATCATGGCCGAAAATACCGACGATGAATTTCACTTCTCCCTCACACCGTGGGCCGAACGAGGTAGAGGATGGAGATGTTCTTGGTCCTGATTGCGAGTGTACGTGCGCCCAAAAGCTCGCTCCTAAAAAAAAACACACACATATATGCAAACACACATTAGCTTTCTACATATATACGGTAACACGCAGCTAATATACTACACATCGATATATATATATGTATATGCGGCTGCAGTTTAAAAAGTTATAGCTTTGGGACTAAGACCACATATACGTATGCGTCCCACAATACGTATATGAAAAGTGTAAACGTGTGTTTGGACCGACGAAACTACTTCGTGCTGCCCCGACAGCCTCGCTCATATAGACTCTACATCGGGTTATTACAAAAGCCGGACGGAAACGCTGCGCGCGGGAGTCTCCAGACGAATATATATATATATATATATATATATATATATATATATATATATATATCAATGCGCGAAAAACTCCACGCGCCGTAATTGGGTATAACACAGAGGCTCCGATAAGGCGGGGGAACTCGCCGCCGCTTCGTATTTTTCATATAAATTTGTATATTAGGACGTTGAATAAATTCTCGCTGTTTTCCAGCACATGGTGTTGCCAAAACTGCGTGCGTGTAGTTTAAGATGCTAACGCATCTGTAAACAAGTACTATAAGCAAGCTTGAAATTCAGTGTATGTAAATTTGCCGAAGTGTAAACAACTTGTTTTATAGTGTTATAGGATTATCATATAGTGTTATACTTATCAAATGTTGGGTCAAAAACGAGTATTTGCGAGGATTTTTACTGTACTACTTTATTTTTAAAAATCTCCAGCTGCAGCATCCAGATTTTTTGTTGAGACTCACGGCGACCATGCTCTGTCGGAAACAACCTGCTGAGATTGGTTTAGACGCTTCAAAAATAATGATTGTGATCTGTTGAATTGGCGGCATTACTTTACGAAGACTTATGTCAGACGCTAGCTGAACTTACAGAATCATTAGGAGTTGAACGTACAACATTTTCGAAACGTTTGAAAGCATTAGGAATGATTTGTAAAAATGAAGCATGAATTTTCACGAAAAAAACAGCAAGAACTTATTTAACGTCCCAATAGATATCTGGCAAGGTGATTGTGAAGAAATTTCATTTTGACAACCGCCTTCATAGCAGCCAATTCTCCCTATACTCAACATTCTAAACATTCCCATGTATTCAAAGGCACTCTGGGATAAAGGTAACAATATTGATATTAGGATCATTTCAAGGGCCGCCCTATTCACAAATTCAACGATAGCTTTGAAAATAACATGGGGATTGTCCTCAAAACAGTCAGATGTGTTGCTAGCTAAAATTCTTAAAAAGCCTTGGCGAATAGTATTGGGTATCTGTATTTTTGGATGGTATCGGTGAGTCTTATTTCTCGAGATACTTTCCTTGTATTCATTGATCTCGAGTGTATTGGACGAAGTTGTGTACACCGAGTGTCACCCGAGAGGAAATAATGAAGCATGTTACATGCACAACCGCGACTTTTAGACTTTCCTCCCACATTGTGATTCTGCGATATTTGGTTGGACCACCTTAATGACTACAGCAATCCTTTTAGGCATAGAGCTAGGTTAAGGCACACTTCGGAGTCTATATCTTCCCATCCTTCTTCCAACACTTTTTACAGCTTTTCTTTCGATGTTGTAATGTGGTTTCGGGTGTTTCGCTTTGGAATAACCTATAAATGTTCAGTACGGTTGAGATTTGGGGACTGTGATGGCCATTGGTGAATTTTCGGCTCATTTTTAACAAATTACTTCATGATTGTGGAAGATTTGTGGCAGGCTGCATTATTTTGTTGGAATTCAATACACGCCTTGTTGCCATTCTCGAAAATATTCCGAAGATGTGTGTGCGTGTGTGTACGCATTTATATATTACGTATACACGCCTATTCGCCTCCCCGTGTAGAAATTGTCGTAGGCATCCAATTGGGTTCCCATACTTGCCCCTACTTCCTGATTGGAATCCAATGGGTCATTGCATTGGATCCCTATCCTAAAACCCCACGCTCGTACATTGAATTCTTATCGGGATTCCCCATTGAAATGCCATGTACGAATGCAATCTCAATCACAAAGGATTCCCACATTATCAAACAGAATCCGATCCGATACGAACATTGCATTACTTTTAACTGGCGACACTACGTTATGGTATCCACCAACTTTCTCAAGTAGTGCCGTCTGTCAGACTTGACAGCTTTGCAAATGGCGGACGGCTTGGTGTTTGTGGCGGCATATGAATAATTTTCGTGAGTTTTATATTTAATCATACTGTCATTTTATAAAGTTGTTCTAGCCCCAGATAGACCGATGTACCTCATATTGGCATCATATGTACATCTCTTGCGGCATAGAAAGTCTCACAGCTTTGTGTCCCTTATGAGTACTCCCCTTGGAGTCATATTGTCATCACATGATGATTCACAATAACAAATCCAAAACAAACAAAGTTGTTCTTACACGAATATGCATGCAGTGAATTCATCAGACTAGCAAAATCGGCTCACGAATATCGAACAAAAAGTGAGTGCATATGGGGCTCATATGGCGTGAAGAAATTGCAGTGCTCATATGAATAATTTTCGTGAGTTTTATATTTAATCATACTGTCATTTTATAAAGTTGTTCTAGCCCCAGATAGACCGATGTACCTCATATTGGCATCATATGTACATCTCTTGCGGCATAGAAAGTCTCACAGCTTTGTGTCCCTTATGAGTACTCCCCTTGGAGTCATATTGTCATCACATGATGATTCACAATAACAAATCCAAAACAACCAAAGTTGTTCTTACACGAATATGCATGCAGTGAATTCATCAGACTAGCAAAATCGGCTCACGAATATCGAACAAAAAGTGAGTGCATATGGGGCTCATATGGCGTGAAGAAATTGCAGTGCTCCTACGGAGCTCATATTGGCGGCATGGCGTGGCGTAACTATGCTGTGCTCATATGGAGCTCATATGGGTGTCACGTCGTGAAAAATAAATGATCCAAAAATGTTGATTAAAGAAAATCTGGTAGTATTTTTATTTTCATCTGCTGTATTTATGTTCCTGCCTATATGATACATGAATTAAAACGTATCCTGCCTAGTTAACGTTTTTACCTACCTACGGTTTGAACCTACGTCTTCTAATTCTAGAGCTGAGTGCGCTACCTACCTAGCCATTCTGACACTTGTGTAAACTTGTTTGTTTCTTCGCCTTATAATTCTTGATTTTTATGCATATCGCCGTCATATTGCGCTCATGGGATGTATCACTGAAAACATGCATATCGCCATCATATTGTGCTCGTGCGATGTATCACTGACAAATATACATATCGCCGTCATATTGCGCTCATCGAATGTATCACTTAGAAACATGCATATCACCTTCATAGGATGCATTACTGAGAAACACGCATATCGCCGTCATGTTGCGCCCATCGAATGTATCACTGATAAACATGCATATCACCGTCATATTGCTTGCATTGCATGTCTATTACCAGTGCTAACCCAGTGAATTCATCAACACAAGGCATTGGATGACTTCCATATGACGTAAAATTTGCAGATATTAATTGAGGACACTTGAGCACAGCGATATGAGTTCGATGTGCTCCAAACGTGCGGTGCCTTTGTAAACGACATATTGAGATCAAAATGTTTTGTACATTCACGATACTAAATGAGTCCACGGCGTTGCATGACGACATGGAGTCAATGTGCTGTAACATTTGCTTCATCAATTGTATGCACGGCGTGATCATCATGACTGTCTGTCTGGGAGGTGTTTAAGTCTTTAATACCAGTGATTGTAGATGTAGTTTACAGTTTTGTACAGAAAATTACTTCGATTTGTACCTGCAATCTGGTTAAGGGACACTTGCTGCCCTTCCTTATGGGAGAGTTGATCCCCCGGATCAAGTGTCCCTTAGTTATTGTCTTTCTTTTCTCTCAGAATGTTTTTCTCAGAAAACCTTTTAAGTGACTTATTCCAGATGGTATCAGTGCAATCACTAAATATCAAGTTTTGAAGAAACTGCCTACTCCGAAGCTGAAATCATCATCAAAGAGAATAATTAGCATTGAGTTTCCAAGCCTATCGAGAAAATTTAAAATTGAAAAGTACATGAAGAAGAGATAGGTAACTTTGAGAAAGATCATAAATCTGAGATGAAAACAAAAAACCTAAAAAATTTAAGATTATTTAATAGAAACAGAACATTTAGTTAAATTTTAAATATTATGTTGAATTGATTAGATACGTTTGTGTTTTTGACGAAGCAGATTTTATTATAGATGCTACCTACAAGTGTTGTTTGTCTTTATATAAGTAAAGCTAACAACTTAAAGTTAATAAAAGGCTAAGTTAATTGAAATTGAAAGAAAAGATTCTTCAATAGGTTTAAAATTGAAGGGATTTAAAATAACCAGTAAGAGGTATGAGTCGTTGATTTAGATTAAGAACAAGGTTGTAATTTGACTATGACGAAACTGTTGATGAAAGTCAGTTTAACCCTTCGTTGTCACTGTGGGTCTAAACGACCCAGTGTCGCCAAGTTTTGTTTGCCACTTTTTCTCCTTACGACTTTTTTGCGTGTTACCATCTGATTTTTGTTATAATCATTTTTGGCACATATTATGTTTAAAGTATGTTCATGAATTTCTTCATGGTGATTCGACTGATAGGCTTGTCACACTGAATTGCATTGACCCAGTATGACAAGCATGTTTCTGCAGGTAAGTGTGACAACGAAGGGTTGATGAACATTAATAGAGATTTTAACGATTTCAACATCTTTTATTGCATATCTACATTACTGATCCTGAAGATGTAGGCAATAGTATCATATGTCCCCTATATATGGGAGATAGTCCAAGCCTCCCATACGGGGGGATCAAGTCACCCATATATAGGGACACTTGATACCTTTCTCTTCCTCTAGTTTTGCTGGGATATTTACAACATTTATAAACTAACCTTAGTCGTTATTATACTGATTATTTCCAATGAAACTTCACGTCTTTCAGTGCCAAGACATTTGGAATATTATCTTAAGCAAGGGAATTTGGGGTAAAAACAAAAGGGGGGTTCAAGAGTCGTCAGTCTTCCTTATCCATGCGACCGTTCGTTTCGCGATTGGTTACATTTTGTCCCCCACCTACCCTTAGCCACGCAACTAAGTTTATTCTCGCGAATCGGGCCAAAGCTCCATTTTGATCATAAATGTTCTCTACATACAAAGCTGTAATACGCGTGCAACAGTTTAGTTTCCAATGGTAGCCACAGCTTTCTCCCGATCAAACAGACGATACCAATTGATCGGAAATTGGCCACGCAATTAATCTTTCTTATTTGCTGGCTGTACATAAGGCCATTGTTGAACTCGAGCTGAAAGAGTCGGATGCTATTTCGAGCGATTCTTTTTTCGCAAATCGATCGATTTCCTGGACACCGTTGGGATACATAGTAAAAAAAATGGCAACTCTTATAAGTCACGCAACATTTGAATGAACCGATGATTTATTTGCACATGGAGATTCACTTTGGGCAAGAGAGCGCATCGACAGTGAAACGCGGTGGTTTCATTTTACAGCAACTCGTGCGTGCTATGTTTTAAACATGCTGTGTTTCGCTGCAGAACTGACAAGCCGTTAAAAAGCAAAGCTCGCTCGTCGAGACCCACTTGCTCATTCTCTGCTCACGAGATCTTCGGGAATGAACAGCTCTCTCTCGCTCTTTCTTTACCATTATCCAGAAAATCGAAGCCCTCATCGCTGATAGTCTTTGCATCGTGCATATACATATATACAGAGCCGAATTTAAAGGTGTGAAGGCCCTGGGGCAACGAAGAGGAGGATACCCCTAATTACTTTTCAAATCAAATTCATTTTTGTTATAGTTTTGATATAATTCATGATGAAAAATAAGATCGTTCCAGACAACATACGTTGTTTAAAGTTCAAGAAGGAGACGTTTCATGACATCAGCTAAACTCGATTACAATACATATTTTTTTCATGTATATGAATTCATTTTTTGTGTTTTTATATATACTTTATAGTGTAATATAATGTAATTATATACTATGCAGTCCACGTGAGTTGGACTTATCAATTCAAAAGGGTTTTCTCTTTTTATTTGTAGACTTTTAGAGTAAACAACAGTTTATTATCTAAAAATATTTAGATAAATCAAGAGACGCGGCAGCGTCTTGACGCCAAGTAATAAAAAGAAATTGATTCGACACCACTGATTCGATGCGACACCACTGCTTGTGAGCACTACCGACACCAACGACACGCCGCGACTCTTTATACAGTAAGATGGGCTTTAGCAGACGCCGTGTCAACTTTGATTCGATATTACGCGAAAACGCGGCAACGAATCGAAAATTTAATGACATTTTAGCAATGAAATATGATTTTTTTTCTATCGATTTTGTTTGGGTCATTTTTCGATCCGTCTATTCAATCTTGAGATCTCGTAATATAGCATATACTGGCCAGTGGAAGCGTCTGGCGCCAAGTACTAAAACTTTCATAGGCGTTTTTTAGCTGTTGTAAAAAACAATACGAGTAAACAAATATTTGTTTTTTCGAGAATACACCGCCAAATTTTAACAAATGTATGGTTAAATGAGTCGACGTGACATTTAAAAAGAATTATAATCCATGACATATTTTCTCACAGGGGGATTCATCGTGTGTGGTGTTTTTCATTGTCTTTTTTATAGAGATACGCTTTGAAATCTTATTTAAGGGCAGATATAGACCTAGATGGTCGAAAAAATCTATTTAGAAGCTATGAACATTCCGTCGACCGTAGAAGACCTACACTATGGGCCTGGTATCGATGATTCCATGTAAGTTGACAAATTTCATGATTTATTCATTCCCAAATTTTCAAACGCGTTTTTCTCAAAACCACCTTTTTCCAAATTGGTACCCAAAATTTCTCGAAAACCAATGAACCGATTGCCTTGAAGCTTTTTGTGATTATTCTATGCACCATTATCTAGTACTTGTCACAGGATTTTTTTTCCGTTACTTAGTTTTTGTTTTATAGGAAAAATAATGACTAATTTTTGGCCCAAAAATCACTATACTTGTTCAAACGGCCGCCATTTTGTCATGAATCGATATTTTCAAAATCGGCTATGACAAGTATTAGATATTAGACAAGTATTAGAGATAGTATCTAATTTAATAATATTTTTGGTTTTTTTTCAGATGATTTTTGAACAAACGCCAGTGGGTAGCGTATACGCAGATTTTTTTACGACGCTCCAAGGATCATACAATATCCTTTTATATTTTTGATATTTTTAAATAAAGAAAATTAAACATATTTTTGAATGTATATACTTTTAGATAATTAAAACCCCAATCCGAAATTTCAAATAGCTTTCCTTGAAATAATTCACAAAATGACCTTTTTTCCGGCTCCTAGGTGTATATCTCCCCTTAAAAAAGTGCTCCATGAAAGTGTGGCAACTTTATTTTCTTTGTCAGATCTGTAGGATGATTTTTTTTCAGTAAGTGTTGCATACTATTCGTCAGCATATTTTACCTAGAAAATTTTAGAGGCCGCGATCTTAAAAGGTCCGACTTCGAAGACCGTCTTCATTGTAACCTGTTTTTTTCATACTCAACGAAACATTTTTAAAATGTGAAGATCGTCCTCAAAATAAGCTGATCTGCTGATAGATAACATTAAATGGATTAACGGATTGAAAATAATCCTTATTCCACATATACAGATATATATGTATATGCATGTGGCTAGAGCCATAGCATTTTGGTTCGTATATGGTGAGATATGTATATAAGTAGTTGTAACGCGGTCGGCGGAACAAATTCGTTTACGAGTTAGTCCGTCGCCGTCTCTCCAATCTGCTCGAACACGCGGGCGCCTATACAGCCCTCAGCGAAAGAGAGTAAGAGAAAGACTGCAAAACAATCGAAGTTACTTTGCCATATACCGCCACGTCAATCCTTTCTCGCATCTTCCTTCGTTTGCCGCCGTCTCCACAGCCCCTCCTCGGTCACTTCAACTTCTCAAATTGATGACGAGCGAAATGACTCTCGATTGACGACAACGTCTTTCACCAAACCACTCGTCCATTTGCAGATATATTTGATAGGTGTAGAGAGAACGACGATTTTATAATACTCAAAAATCCCTCCAAGAGTTACAATCATTTACGACGTATAATGAGTTCCTCGATTAGATTAAATCGGCCGTCGCACATATCTAACCGCAGGCCGGAAATCTAGTTGAAGTGGATTTGACTAGATCGTTGCAAAAGATTTTTTATCGCTTTCCCCCAAGGGTTATTTCTTCCCGTTACAATTGAGGAGAAAAAGGGGCTTGATATTTTTTCATACGTTTAAATCATGTATAAACGTGACTAGAATTATATACAAAAGGAATTGAACGCGAATTTTTCTTTTGATTTTGAGAGCTCTATTTCCGAAACGCTTCTAAGCGTTTTGAAACACATGAAATAGCCTAGGAGGTGAAAGTAGCAATTTGGAGTCGTTTGGTCCAGTCGATGTAGAAAAAATATACAACGACACTACACTGAAGACCTTCTATCAAAATGACTCCGTGCGTACACGCAGAATTCAAATGAGAGCTTCAGTTCCGTTTGTGGACGATAGCTTAGAAATCAGTATAGAAACTTTCATCGCGTTTTTCTCTAAACCACTTATTTTAAGGGGTTACTGAGTTTTGAAATTTTTTAAAATAATTTTTATCTAGGTAATAGTACATGTCAAGAATATTTTTCCGAAGGCGCTGAAATCGACAATTACAGTAAGTTAGAAAAAAATTCTCCGTTTTATTCCTCCTCAAAACTTTAATCATTTTTTTTCTCAAAACTATTTTTTGAAGTCGGTGGACACGATTTCTAAAAAATTAATGCACCGATCTTGTTGAAATTTTGCACACTCCTTCTAGATATTGACTAATATTGACTAGTGATTGAACGAAGGATTATTTTTTCTTTGATCATAACTTATTTTACAAGGCTCATAACTTATTTAAATAGATAGCTTACTTATTTTACATAGCATATTTTACATACTAGATTTTTTTGATCATTTTGATCTTTGATCATTTTTGATAATTTCTTTGATCATAACTTATTTTACATGGTCTAGATTTTACCGAAAATCATACTGTTTTGCATACAACTCTACCAATAATTAAGTTTTTTTTAAATCCTTCGTTGATGCACAAGCTATACCTACTAACAGAAAATATATTTTTTTTTTTTTAATTTCAGATAAAGCTATCGGGAGTTATCCTGTCTACCGCGTGGATAATTTTTCAAACGCGCTTCCGAAAAACATTTCTCACCGGCTGAATTTTCAAAAAATTTTGATTAATATTTTATAAAATATACTTCAAATGTTATACTTTTATATGCTTAAAGTTTGGATAAAATAATTATTTCATTATATCTTTGAACAATGAGAGAAAATATGTTTTTTTTGCCCTCCAAAACCCATGTAACCCGTTAATTCGGGAGGACGCATAATTCGGGCAGTTTTCATCTGATTGACTTGAAATTTTTATTGGAGCTTCTCAGATAGATGCTTTAACGGAGTATAGGCGATTGTGACACAGTATGATAATTAAATTAAATTATGTACAGAGTTTGGTTCATCGCAATAAGTTTATTATATACTTAAAAAAAAATTCCGAGTAATAATTCATCTTTTTTAATTCTTTTTTTTCAGCGAAAGTCGCAGAAAATAATACGCTTGCCCATTCGTCGAAAAATTATCTATAAGCATGGTCATATTTAAATTGAGGAAACACAATAATTATTTGGGTAGCTATTGGAAAAAATTGATTTTCAAGGGCATTATCGTATTCGCGAGAAAAAAATACGAAGAATAAAAAAACTCTCTACGACCATTTTTAAGGAAGTTATTGGATTTGTTAGCTACGCCGCTCGGGGGGAGCTGCGGGGCGGGACGCGGGCGATCGGAATAAATTATTACCCACAATGAGACGAACGCTCTAGAGGGTTGGTATTATATTGAATCTCATGCCCAAAAGTGTAGAAAAGGCTCACGAATTTGAATTTTACAAAAATCGTGATTACAACAATGGTAAATTGCAAAAACGTATAAACATCGATATCTCGGGTTATAATCAAGATGTTGCGACTGTTTTTTTTCTAATTGCTTATCTAACAAACCGCATCAGAATCTTGAAGAATATTTCGAATATATACATATTTTAAGGAGTTATTTCTGTTTGGTTATAAGCAAACATTTTTAATCGTCGAAAAACGAAAAAGTTAATTTGCTTATCGAGAATATACATGATATAAAGAAGCCCCTGCATTTGATCTACTCTACCAGCCTTTCTCGGAGATGGGAACTTAAAAACTCCGGATTTTCGTAGATCGGAGATCGTCGCTCAGCGTAGATCAATAAATCTTACACGTATCTCTTTGTGGGGGTTTGCCCTAGATGATGGGTGTTTTGAAGGTAAATGTTGATAAATGACCGATAACGGATGCAAAAAGCAACATGAGAAACTTTTTTTCAATTGCAATTAACTGCTTAACTAACAATGTTAAGTCATTTTTGTATAGGACCTATTCTATAGAGGGCATTATAACGCACAACTTTTGTGGGAAGCATTTTTCGATCAAACGCATTCCAAAACAAATAACTAAAAAAATCGACTTTTTAATTTTTAATAATTTTTAATTGCTAAAAAAACAACTAGCTTTTTCACGAAAACTTGAGGGCATATTCCTGTAGGTCAAAACAACCTTCGAAAAAATTGGCGCTGCTCTTGTCTTTGAATAGAAGTCGGTCCAAATTTCGGCTATTCCGACTCGACTATTTAGCGATAGTCCATCTCGCCAATCGCAAAAACTGTCACTATGACAAGTCTATCGGTTATTCTTTCTTGAATAAAATTTCTAACTATTATAATAATCCCTGGCTCAGAACTATTTTTGAAAAAATTTTACGAGTCTGACATAGCCCAATAATAATTGATTTCTACATGTAATTTTATTCGTAATAAGTGTCTCATAGTATTTTTATCCTGACTCGCGCAGCCAAGGGACGGTTCCGAAACTCCTCAAACGAGTTACATTTCTTGAACTTTGCTCGATATTATGTATTTGGTGTGAAGTCACTAAACAACCAATCGCTAAAAACATTTACCACGAATGTTGCATTCGAATACCCGTATAATTTTCGATAAATGTTCATATGCTGTAGTGAAATTTGCATGCTGAAAAGTTCATTGGCTCGGTTCTCAATGACTATTGACGTTTTTCCCAATCTTCACGATGGATACGTAGACCTAACCAACGAATGCATAGCAAGGTCTTAATAAAGATCAAGAAAAATCCATCGCGAATAGCAGTCACTTAAAATTAATCGAAAGAACCAAACCCCCAGCCCCCTAGCCATTACCAAAAAAACACCACGTCGCCGTGCCCTGTCACGTATCCATCGAACTACGATTTGTTCCGTCGAAATTTTCGGGTTTTCCGGGTAGAAATGGAAAAAAGGTTGGTTCCCGTACTTATCCGCCTTGGTCAGGAACAATTCGTTCGTTTCTTGGTTTTTCCAGTATGTCCTCGGAAAGACCAAGGGTGAACTTTCCAATTTGCACGGTATGAATACGATGCAGGTGAGTACCGTGGAAATTACTCGTGGCACTTTATCATTAGGCGGAGAATGGAGCACGACTTAAGGATCTTTACGGACATCGTCCTGGCAAGGGCAAAGGAGAGGGGGCGCGGTGTTGAAAAGGGAAGAGAGTTTCACAGGATGTGGGAAAAGTTAGTCGAGCTCACGTTATGCTTATGACCAAGTATATTAGGAATATATATATATATATATATATATATATATATATATCATTGGGCATCAGCAAGTGTCGCGTGCGTCCTCCAGCACCTTACAGGTAATAAACTTGTAATAGGACTGGCCGCCAGATTTACAGTTCCATTCGTCGCGCCTCTCCCGCACGCACCCTGAATCCTCCGAGTTTCTTGGTTCCATCTTTTTTTTTCTCCTCGTATTCTCTCTTCCACACCGTTTTGTTTCCTCCGCGAAGGGAAACGGGCAGTAGACCGCGCGAATGGCGAATCTCCGCGGGGGGTGCTCGACCTTCGATCAGCACGATGCCACGAGCCCGGGCGGTCTTCTTCCTAACTCGAAAAAGCTCTCTCGCCGGCCGCGCCTCACTTCCCTCCACCCAAACGTCAGATACGTGTTATTCGACGAAAAAATTCCTTCCAAATTGAATTTCAATGCGGCGAAGAAAGACCGTTCGACGGAGCCAACTAACCGTGCCAATTGGCATCAACGAGAAAGGTGTTGCGACACCAGGAGCGAAAATCGACCGAGCAAGTACGTTCGGTGATTGCAAAAGCGGGAACATTTCAGCGCAGGATCGCGTCGATCATTTGAAAGATTCTGTCAGGCGATTCAGCAGTCACAGTCTGATAGTATCTGAGGAAATAAGCTCGTCGGATGTTAGGAACTACCTGCTTAATCACAAAATTTAGATGATCGCGGAATCCATGCAGAAATTTGTTGGGGGGGTCCCCAGAACCTACAACATCACCATAGGGATTTGATAGAGATGCCGCAGATGAGAGTCCACATTGAAATCCATGAGGATTCCACGCTATGGGCGCAATGAACATTTTCTATTTGAAATTCCCAAACGGAGTTTGCTGAATCTCCCAAAAAAATTATCCTTTCGTGATCCCGTGGACCCATTTGTTGGGGAGTCCCAAGATGCATCCACATCTCTATAGGGATTTGTTAGGGACATCGCACATGAGGAGTCCTCATTGGGATCCAGTTGGATTTTGCACTGCTTTGCGATGAACGCAATTTGAGAATTCTGCCACGTTCGAATCGAACACATGTGAAAAGTCGCATGAAAAAACTCGGCGCGTTGGAAGAAAACCTGCACGCTTCGTAATCGTGTGGATGTGTGGTGATATTGTGTAAAAATGCATTCAAATCAATAACAAACGATAATTACAGTGCATTTTCAGTTATGTGATTCAAATTCGTTTTTGAGATATACTTTCTTAAGCGAATTATCATTTTTTGAGATTACATTTACACTTTTTGAAAATCCACTCATTTTGTTGATCTATATATTTTTTCTAGAAAATTCAATGTTCAGAATTCGATGGGATCCATCAAAAATTCTATCGGATTATGTCCGATGATGTGGGAATCCTTTAGGATTCAAATTGGATTCGTACATTGGATTTCAATGGGCAATCCCGATTAGAATCCAATGTACGAGCGTGATGTTTAGGCATAGGGATCCAATGCGATGACCCATTGGATCTCTATCAGAAAGTAGGGAAAAGTATGGGAATCCAATTGGATCAATACGACAATTTATGCATAAGAAGTAGAACTAAGGAAAGAAGGCCTACGGAGATCGAGAAAAGTTCCGGAAATGTGGGCGTGTGTGTGTGTGTGTGTGCGCGTGCGTGCGTGCGTGCGTGCGTGCGTGCGTGCGTGCGTGTGTGTGTGTGTGTGTGTGTGTGTGTGTGTGTGTGTGTGTGTGTGTGTGTGTGTGTGTGTGTGTGTGTGTGTGTGTGTGTGTGTGTGTGTGTGTGTGTGTGTGGGAGAGAGTTGGAGAGAGAGAGAGAGACAGAGAGAGAGAGAGAGTTAAGCTACTGCTGAATCGGCGGGGGTGCCAGCACACATCCTATACCAATATTGTATTTTTTTCGCCGTTTTTTCTCGTCGCCTCTTTTGCCTAGTTGTTTCCCTGGACCGCGCGAGGTCCGATGAATTTACAAGGCTACCTGAGAAAGGGGAAGGCCACGCATGCCGTCGTCAGTCGACTTTCGACTTTTCGGGTCCGGTCGTCAATGCTTGCGTCTTCTTCGGTGCGTGCGTGCGTGTGTGTGTGTGTGTGTGTGTGTGTGTGTGTGTGTGTGTGTGTGTGTGTGTGTGTGTGTGTGTGTGTGTGTGTGTGTGTGTGTGTGTGTGCCCAAAGTAGATAATTCTTCTTGAACTATGCACACGCCCGACCAATGCCACCTAAGCCTCCCCTCTCGCATTCGGTCCATCAATTACCAATGACTGTTTCGATGTTTTATTATCCTATTGACTCATCAATAATTATTCTGTTAATACTTGAAGCTAAGCCAAAGTAAGCTCTTTTTGAGCAGTGCGACCGAAATATTAAAAATCATGGGGCCGGAAAAAATATGTGAAGCCCGATATACAGACTTGTTCACAAACTTCGTACCCTAATGAAGAAACATACGAAATTTTGCCAACGTTGCTCCCTGCATCGTTGGAGTACGATGAGAATGATTTTTTTTTGCCTTCTGCAATTGCTTTCAGCAGATTTCATCTACCACAATCCATCAACCACTATTTGAGATGCTTCTTCAGAGATCTCCAACGGAAAAAGGTCCAAAAAGATTTGGTGTCATAATAAAAATGAGGAAATAAAAGTATGAAAACGAATTTTCGTTGCACTCCAACGATGCAAACTTCAATAGCATGGCTGTACTGCAGTACTGGGTCCTGAAGGGATGTGCCGAAAATTATTAGAAGTCGCGGAAATCTTCTATCCTATGTACTGTTGTATATACATTTGAGATGGAGGTTGGTCCAAACATGATTTGTCAAATTGTTCAATGTCATCGGGGGCGGAAGTGAGGGAATTAATTGTACGAAAACACACCGTTTTTGATAGGAGCAGAAAAAAATTGGAAAATTTCAAGCTATTATGAATTTTGAACGTTCTTTTCAATAGCCAGGCTCTTCGGGTCCTTTTTGCATCTGCCCGCGGCTATGTGCATTCAAGAAATTCAGAACCAAATTTTATATTATATAAATATAATGTGTGTTTGTGTTTGTATAGAGCCACTATCTATGGACTCTTTACACAAGAAACTGCTGTCGTTTTTTCTCTCTCTCTCTCTCTCTTTCTCTCTCTCTATCGCCTCTACCTATACACGAGTGGACGACGTTGTAGCTCAACTCCTGGTATGGAGTCGCACCGCGCGAGAGTCGTGGTTGTCTCTTCGACGCGTTCCTTCTCCCTCTGTCTCTCTCTCACTCATGTGTTATCGCTGCGACCGATCGGCAAACGCGATCCGATCCTGTGTGTGCTTCGGGGCCAGAAATCCTCTCGCTCGTATACCATGTAACCGAGCTTTTTTTCTCTCAACGGCAGCTCTTCGTCGTCTCTGACTCCCCTCAACAGTGGGAACAGCCGCAGCTACAGAGGCTGGACACACAGTCTCCTGAGTTTGCAGTTTCGATCTCACGAATGTTTACGCACAAGTATGTACGCGCACACACACACGTGTGTGTGTGTGCGCGCGCGTGCGTCAGTATATGTATATGAAACAACCGCGAGCTGGTTCCGTTGAGCGACACCGTACCCGTGACTTCGAGGTGTCGAGACTTATAGTAGAACGGCGTTACCGAGCGCGCGAACCTTTGAGATGTTTCAGATATATGTGCGTGTGTGTGTATATGTGTGTGTGTGTATATATATATATATATATATATATATATATATATATATATATATATATATATATATATATATATATATATATATATATATAGAGAGAGAGAGAGAGAGAGAGAGAGAGAGAGAGAGAGAGCTGGCCATTGGTCCGTTCGAATGGTTTCGGGCAAGAGCGAATAAGTAAAAAGGTCGAACTACCTAGAAATCTTCTATTTAAAAACTAATACCAATGAATACTTGCCCGACTCTAAAAAGAATTTTGGAGAAAAAAAAACACGCCTCCGCAAACCACAAAGAGCAAGCCACCGATATTTTTATAATCATTTGCTAGCGGCCTGCTGAACAGTGAGGACGCTAAGAAGGTTTAAAATATAAAAAATGTCCAATGATTTTTTTTTTCGTTTCAGGCCCCTTTATTGTAAGATTACAACGGAAGATAATTTTTCGATATTTATATCCAGAGAAATAATATCAATGCTCCAAAGCCAGGAGGCAAACTATGGCAAATCTGGGTTCACCACGATATTTCGAAAAATGCTGATCATATCGAACATAAATTTAAAGAGCAGTTGTACAATACCATTGTATACTAATTATACCTGACATTTTATCGAAAAAACATGTTTTTATCTTTTAATTGTAATGAATAACTCGATTCTTTTCATTTGGGTTGGTGGTGATTCTTTAATTTGTTTTTATGTGGAATTTTTAAAGTATACTCAATAACGAAAATCTTACAAAGAAGAAAAAGTCCTGGAATTTCTGAAAATTTTCATCCATTCGACTGACATCGTGGTAAACCCGGATTTGCCACAATTTGTCTCATTGTGTTGGGGTGTGGATATTGTTGACCCGGCAATAAATCCCCAGACATTTTCTTACCTTAAAAAATACTAGAAAGAAAAAAGTTTTATACTTAGTCACGGGCTTGCTATACAAAACTAAACACAAGAGACTTTGTGGAATTTCAAATCTTCCTAGTCCACTTGTACGGAGCTACCGCGCAAGAGCCTGCCATCTTCAAGACAGTATCGTTGTCTAAAGCGGTGTTTTGGAAATTTTTAGGATGGAATTACTAAAAAAATTAGTATAAAAATAAATACGTATGATCATTAATCCTTCAAGATTATGTATAGATAAAAAAAAGATTATTGACATATCGTGGTTGCCGATTTAAAAAGCAAAGTTTCGAAAAAATCGCGTTCAATAGGGAAAATACCTTTAGGCGGGGAAAATATTGCTGATTACCATGATTTTATTAAGGGAGAGATTTCTATGCCATTTTTTAGACTCCGGGTATGTTTTATAACTACTTTTGGCTGTTAATTGATATTTTTTCAAATCAATCTTTACAAAATGGCAGAGGTATGGCATGTTCTTCTAAACGGAGTGCAACGGATATTGTCAGACGACGTGACACGTAGGCGTCGTCGGGATTAATCTGGAAAAAACCAACGAAAATTTTTCTTTCATTAACACTCATACGCAGAGTATGAACCAAGGATAAGTGAGAAATGTCGAAAATTGATACAATGATACGCTTTGATCCAAAAAGATTGAATTTAAACAAAAAATGGCTCCATTTTGCAATAAAAAGACGTTTTTTTAAATTTAAACATTTAGGGTCATGTTTTAGACAATAAGGTCAGAAAAATGTATATCAAATTTCATCAAAATCAGTCTATTAGTTTTTTTAGCTATACGTCACGCCAGTTTTGAAAATGTAGTTGAGAAGATCATGCCATCCTTTCGCCATGTTTAAAGATTAATTTAAAAAATACCATGTATTAAGCCAAAGGAACTAGTAAAACATACCGTGAGTCTCAAAAGTGGAGAATAAATCTCTCGTCTCAAAAAAATTAATGAAAACCAGCTTTTTTTCCGCCCCTAAGGGTATCGCCCCCTTAAAGATGCTGCGTCTCAACTGCGCTCCCCGAGCGTGTTCTTCTTACAGTTTCTACAACTTGGCTAATTTTATGAGTACCGTGGATTGTGGTCACTTTGATCAATTTTTAAATGAAAATCAATATATTTCTTCAAATAATGTAGCAAAAAAGATGTAACGGAAACACAACCTTTATTAGTATTTTTATCTTCCAAATTACAATTTAAAGTATTTAAAAATAAATGAGAAAAAAAATTATTCGTGATCACAGTTATACTGAGATTGGGGTTACGTTGATACCCCCCCTTTTTCTCAATGAGAATCGGAAGTAACCCCATAAAGGAGCATTTTTCCTAAAGAGGAAAAAACGGTCAACGGAATGAAAAGTTGCAACGATTTTTATTGTTTTGGGGTTACTTCGATCGAACAAATATTACACCTCTACTATTCAAAATTAACTTCAGTGATAAACAATTGGTATTTTATATTTATTTATGCGGTAACGCATCCATAAACTTCGAAACATTAAAAAAATAGCAACAAAAGTTGTAATACTTGTGTCTACCTAGCTATCTAAACGGCGGGGTAAAGTTAATTCGGCGAAAAAAAGGCATGTTTTTAAGATTTTTTTTGGCGTAACGAATAGTGTTCGTTTATTGAAAAATTTACATATAATAAAGTAACATTTGAACAACATTCTCCTAAATTTGCATTGCAAAATATTCAAAATTGAGCGAGTGAAAATTAAACCCCGGAGGCGCCTCGAAAAAAAGTTGGTTTGCGGTGTGCACCATAACTCGCAACAGAATCATTTGAAACAAAAAAATCAAAATGCATTTGTTAAAGGAGATGTTTCTCGAGGTAATGACGGGAGGATTTTTTTTTTCGATTTTTCGATTTTTCGTAGCACGTGGGAGCCAAAAACCCGATTTTCGCTAAAAAAATCGGCTAATTTGTTGTTGAAAAATTAGTAATTATTAAAAAAACAAAAAAGCTCTCGACAATACCTGGTGAATTATGTGAAGAAGTACTGTGCAAAATTTCAAAGCGATTGGTCCAGTAGATTTTGAGTTATCGTGCACACGGACTTCAAATATAACAAGTCTCAGAAAAACGGTTTGAAAAACGCAGAAGAGAAGAGAACGGCCTGGAGCAATAGACGCTCAAATACTCATAACTTTGTCAATTTTACTCCGATCCACTTGAAATTTTAACACAATATTCTTGATATATTATGCATTCATTTAAAAATTTAAAAAAAAATGAAAAAAAAATGTAAATACTTTACCCCGCCCTAAAGCACAAAACGAGATGACATTGGTTTCACTAGGAACATGTTTCACTTAAACTAGGTCACGTACCAAACCACACTAATGGTAAGACAACAAATATCAAATAACAATTTTGTCTTACAATTTAAAATGTACAACAAGAAAAAATATCAAATAACCATTTGATATTTTTCGTCTTACGATTAGTGTGATTTAGTACAGAATTGCGGAATTGTAGGTTAATAAATGTTCCCAATGAACTCATTAGGAACATTTCTTACCTTCTTAATGTGTTTATTTAGAACATTTCTTAATCTACAATTTTAAAAGTCATCAAAAGACGAAAATCCCTGAGATTACTCCGAGACAAGCAATAATGATAATGAGTGGGGTGAAATTGATCAATGATCAATCTTACCTCGCCGAAGCGATCAAAGACACTCCAACGAAACAACTGTCGCCCATAAAATATGTTTTTGAGGTTATGCCACACAACAAAGCATAATGGGGTAGTTTAATAAACATTTGACAAGGTGATTGTCACCAAAACCATGTCTTTGCAACGCTCAACTTGTTATTTTTGAAGTTATTTGAGCATAAAGAATAGTTTAAATACATCACTTACGTCTTTTATACTTTTACGGTCACTTAAACCCGTTCGTTCGTGCTGCGTCTAACAAGGAACATCACTTTAATGTCCTCCGATTTTGTTGAAACTTTTTTATGTGGAAGAGTATCAAAAACCAAGAGACACGTATTTCTTTTTATCGGCGGAAAAACGGTTTTAAGGGGTGAAACGCACCCTCAAGAATGTGGACGGTTTTCGTTTTTCGTCGATAACGTTTCATCGGTACGAGATATAAAAAACATTCAAATCGCAACATTGTTTTTTTTTGTATACTATACATTGGAGATGAGAACGATAACGTTATCGACGAAAAACGAAAAACACCCCTATTTTCGAGGGTGCGTTTCACGCCTTAATACCGTTTTTCCGCCAATAAAAAAAATACGTGTCTCTTAGTTTTTTATACTCTTCCAAATAAAAAAGTTTCAACAAAATTGGAGGAGGACACCAAAGTGATGTTCCTGGTAAGTGATGACATAAAGAGACATTCAGGCTTGCCAACCGTAAAAAAAAAACTGTCGGTCGCGTTCAGGAACTTCGTAATTTGAATTTAAAACCAAAACAAAGTTTTTATCAAAGTGACCCTAATCCACGGTAATAATACGGTTTCCACAGACGTGTTCAGAAAGCTCTCTAGAACACTAAAATAAAAACAAAAGAAACGCTTTTTTTTCAAATTTCTAGACTTCTCGCGATATCGAAGACTGTCGTACTCTCGGATATCGGAATTCCGCTCCATGTTATCGAAATTCAGCGTGTAAAACAATAAAAATCGAATGTTCACGATAACGAGCGCTTGCACCCAGCCAGAAATTGCGCGTGTACGAATTTTTGTTGAAGCTCAATTAGTCTTCTGTTCCGTCGCAAACGTAGTCGGTGTACCGTAACCGCCTTGACAATTTTTTCGTTTGTTTTTTTCTTACGTCGACGCAGTCTCGTTCCATCCCCCCCCCCCCCAAGCCCTCCTTTTCTTCCTCCGTCTCAAATTATTATTTACCGGGATGGCGAGAAAAACACGCTTTAATGAACGAAAGCGCGAGAGATCGGTAGAGTTTGCTCGCGCGCTCGTTCGCTCGTTTAACCGTTGCCGCTGGCATGGCGGATCGGAATGGGAGCCTCCGGTTGGTGGCTCGACGGAGTGCACCCAGCCTCATTGTTTTTCACCGGAGTCCGCGTCTGGACGCGCGGCGATCAAGACCACTTTTGTGCACCCGGTGGCGCGCGCAAGTGCGAAAGAGACCTCAACAGGCTCGAGCTTTGCTCGAGAGCTCGAGGAGAGACAAAGGCTGCGAACACGGGGAATTCAGCTTTTATATATATATATATATATATATATATATATATATATATATATATATATATATATATATATATATATATATATATATATATATAGGGGAAAAGGACATTTTGAACCCGTTATATCTATGCAATGTTGGCTGTCGGAGCATCTGACAGTTCGAAAAACGGTCCTTCAGTTTTTTTCAAAACGGATCGTTAATTTTGGGGATTGGTCTGTCTTTCAAATGGCCGCCGTATAAATGTGCTTAAGGCCTTATATACGCGATTTCGCCGATTTTCGACGGTACTTTTCTAGACGCGGTTAAAAAAAATGACGCATATATCGACAACATTTTTTTTACATATCATTTATGCACATGGTTAAGTATATGTAAAAAAAATCAGGAATATTAACAAATGGCGGCGATATAACATAATAAAGCAATGTATTTTTTTGCGCGCACGTTGATGATGAGAGTTCTCGGCATCGATGTGGGTGTCTGAAAAAAATGAACATAATTATAATTGCATAATGAGTGTATCTTCAGTGTAAACCAACAATATTTTTTTTTAAATTATTATAATAAAAATTCGAAACTTAAATTTTTTACTCAATTTTCTGTCGATATTTTATTTTTTATATTTTTTTGTTTCATTGAAATTTTCGTTTCTGTGGATCACAAGATAGGTGATGATACTAAGAATATGTTGTAAAAATTTCAAAGCGATCTGAACCTTCGTTCAAGAGTTAGAACTTTCACAAGGTTCAAAAAAGTGAATCGTGGAAAAATGGTTTTGAAGTTCGCGGTCGGGCGCGCTGTATCTATTATAAATGCAATATAACCTTATTTGTGGAATTTTTGGAATTTTTACATTCTGTAAAGCTTAAAATATTCCTAACCGTTCAGGCTAATGAAATAAAAAGTAATAAAAAAAATGAAAATTTTTAAATTTTTTCGCGTATATAAGGCCTTAAGTTCATCTAAAGGTGATTCCGAAGATATTTGGGCTTACGTAATGTTGAGTATGGGAGTAATAGGCTAATATGAGGAGGGTCTTCATAATCACTTTTTCCCAATATGTATTGGAAGAGAGAGAGAGAGAGGCGGAGGACTTTCGTTGCAAGTCACTCACGCAGCCTTTGTTCCGTATTTGCTGTAAACCCCCCTTTCCCCATCCACTACCATTCCCTTTGCCTTTCCAGGACTTGAGCTATGAAAGAAAAAGCAAAATTGATATATCCCTGATGATGCTTCGCAACGAGAAAGACGCGTCTGTGAGTGTTTTCTTCCTATCCAACCTTCCCAGCAAGTATGCAGAAGGCAGCGGTCCGCTGTGTGCCCGCCTGCTCTGCTCGAGCAATTTGCCTCGGCCTGGCGCTTCTCAACGACCTAATCATCGACGTCGGCAAGAACAAGAGATCACTTGTGCACTCTCACTTCTCCCTTACGCCAATATTCTTCCATCGAGACGCACGGAATAGAGAAGAAGAGGAAACGCTCCTTTTTTGTTCGCCTCTATACGATGGGCATCGCCGCGTTTTCGATATTTTGTAAAATGGCTCTTGGTCCGGGCGTACAGCTGAGGTGAGCTCGGAGCTGATGGGGCAATTTTTGGAGAATCAGCCTGATTCTGCGTTTGATGACGATCTTCAATTTTACTGCACTGACGAAGCGTGAGAGGCCGCAAGATGAGATGGGAAATAAACTAAGGATTTTGTTGTACAGATATTGTCGAAAAATGGACTGCATCATGTAATGAAGACATGAGGAATTGAAATGATCCATTCATAGAAACGCCGGTTCAAGCCACTTTTTCGTGTAATATCAATTTTTTTTAAACTTATCGTAAAATATCAATTTTTCTTCATGATTGGAGAAATTTCGATCTTTTAAATGTAGTTTATTTTTCAATTTTTCAACACGATATTTCGGTGGTTTAAATAAATAAATTCGTACTGAACGAACTAGTATCGATATCTTATGTGTACATTTTTTAAATATTATGTTTTTTCCGACCAACTGGATCACTTATGCGAATAAATAATTTCTTTGTTTTCAATAAAACGAACAAACTCGCCAAGTTTAAAATCCTCCCAAGTTTAAAATGTCCCTATGCATTTTTGCGAAAGTAATTTTCAAATGCATGTTTTATCCACAGCACTGGAAGTCTGATCTCAATGAAATATTAATATGTTTGTATCTCAGCACGCAAGGAATATTTCTAACAAAATTTTGAAAAAAAAAAAACAATTCTGGCCAATCCGGAAGTTCGATGTGAATGGTTTATCATGAATTTATATCCTTCGTACTTAATAGATTTTTCTGGCAAGATGCAAATGTAAAGTTTGATTTTGATGTGATTAAAAACGTTCGACAGCAGCTAAATCAAACTATTGTTCCAAAACAATAGGATGGTAAAACTGAACGCTCATCAAATCTAGTATGGAGGATCTTATTATTTGATCTGCATAATGAATACCAATATACAATAGCTTCGGAAAGTTAAAAAAAAATTGACAAATAAACTAGATTTAAAAAATCGAAATTTCCCCAATCATCAAGAAAAATTGATATTTAAATTTCAGTTCATGCTTACAGGCACGCCTTCCTCTTAACGGACATAGCTGGGGCTTCGCGTAGATTTTTTTTATTATTATTTGGAATCGTTTTGGAGGGCGGCGCGATCAATTTTTTTTACCCATATCAACGGCCGCCCTAATATATATATATATATATATATATATATATACACACACACACGAGGGTGGGGTGAAAAGTTTCCGGCCTGACCAAGAAAAACGATGTTTTAAAATTTTTTTTGCTTTATTTTTCAACATAATCTCCATCAACACTGATACATTTCTCATAACGGTGTTCTAATTTAGTTATACCAGTTTTAAACGTAGATTCGTCAAGCTCCTCAAAATACTGACTTACAGCTTCGATGACTTCTTCGTTGCTCTTAAATCTTTTTCCGCCAAGCCATTTTTTGACGTTAGGAAACAGGTAATAGTCGCTGGGGGCTAAGTCTGGAGAGTAGGGAGGATGCGGCATCAATTCAAACTTCAATTCGTGGATTTTGGACATGGCAACAATCGACGAATGCGCTGGTGCGTTATCGTGATGAAACAAAACTTTTTTCTTCGCCAAACGAGGTCGTTTAATTTGCACCTCGTGCTTCATACGTTGCAATAACTCTGCGTAGTATTGACCAGTGATAGTCTTACCCTTTTCAAGGTAATCAATGTATATAATTCCTCTCGCATCCCAAAAAACAGTAGCCATAACCTTGTTTGCCGATAAAATTGTTTTTGCCTTCTTTGGGGTTGGTTCCCCTTTTCCAACCCACTGTTTTGACTGTTCTTTATTTTTAGGAGTGTAGTGGTAGACCCATGTCTCATGAATAGTTATGAATCGACGCAAAAATTCGTTCGGATTACGCCTATACAGGGCCAAATTGTCGGTAGAAATGGTTTTTCGAAGCAGTTTTTGGTCGAGCGTTAGCAAACGCGGCACCCACCTTGCACACAGCTTTTCCATGTTCAAATGGTTGTGCAAAATATTTCGCACACGTTCAGCTGACATCCTACAGGTCTCAGCTATCTCATGCACTTTCAACCTGCGGTCTTCCAACACTATTTTATGGATTTTTTCAATCATCTCTGAAGTTGTGACTTCAACGGGCCGTCCTGAGCGAGGCTTGTCAGAGGTGCTCACACGACCCATTTTAAATTCAGAAACCCACTGCTTAATAGTTGAATATGATGGGGAGGAGTCTCCTAGTGCTGAATGCATCTCTTCTTTTATTTATTTTGGTGTAAAACCTTTCAAATGGAAGTATTTGATGACAGCACGTTTTTCCAATTTTTCCATTTTTACGAAAACAACGGAAGCGTCTCGTGCAATGTGCTCTCAAACGCAAACTAACGTAGCGATTGGGCTGAAACTGTACAAACAAGCTCGGTAGGAATGGTACTGTAGGACGCCGCTCCAAAACTAGACCTAGTGACACCATCTCTTGGTCAGGCCGGAAACTTTTCACCCCACCCTCGTGTGTGTATATATATATATATATATATATATATATATATATATATATATATAAAGGTGTATCTTATGTATTAGCTTATTCTAAGGTATATCTTAAGTATTATCTTATCACTGAAAAACCACTGTAATTATGGTTTGTTATTTATTTTACTGCACTTTGACATAATATCACCACGCACGTACACGCTCACGAAGCGTGCAGGTTATGATTCAACACGCCGAGGTTTTCGGCGTGACTTTTCACATATTTTCTATTCGAACGTGGTAAGAATTCCTAAACGGCATTTATCAGGGAACAGTGCAGGATCCAATTGGATCCCAATGCGGACTTCCTATGTGCGGTGTCCCTACCAAATTCCTATAGGGATGTAGTAGCCTAGGATCCGGGGAGTCCCGAACGAATTTCTGTCCGAGTAGCCAAAAATTTACCGCGGCAGGCACCAACCTCGACTCTGAGCTGGTCACTTACGTTGGATGGCTCTTGAGAGATTTTATCTATCATAAAGCGCACACGAATATGTGCCTCCAGCTCTTTGCGGTTGATCGACACGGTAAGATTTTTTTGTACGTAGGTATGAGTCGCTTCCATTATTTTTCACAAATTTGGAATGCCGCAGAAACGTGCTGGGTACTGCTATGTTGGACACTGCAAAGATGAGTGAAATATCCGGTAGCTGACGGCCAAAGAGAACAAAAAAAAAGAAAAGAAAAAAAGAATGAGGCTGGGTCGAGCGTAGCAAATTTGGCGAGAAACCATTATTCGAAAGTCTGCAAGGGTGCATTGTCGCATTATTCTCGGGGCTCGAAGTACCAACTTCGACGTAAATTCTTGACCAGTTTCGCGAAAGGAAAAAGTGCGCTAGCGCGCGTGTATGTGTGTATGAATAAAATGGCGTAACGAGGTCCGAAAAATTTAAATTCGAATGGTCGAAGCGAGCGTTATGTACACGGATGGAAATGTCCGTAGTGCTCCGCCTAGTTTCGGCTGGTTACTACAAAAGAGAGGATTCACCGATTTTCCAACCCGGAACGTGACTGATGGGATCCTCTCAAACGACGTACCAGCGCCACCTTTTTCTCATACTAGTTTTTCGAGTAGCCCCCCCCCCTTTCTGTCGCCCTGGCTCGCTTTTCTACCCCTGCTCTCCAGTAATCATCTTGTTCTCAACGCCGACAAGATACAACAAAGGAACGAACTGGCGCTAATTACGTCGCCAAGGGGCGACGTAACTGTACCCCACTGTAACGAATGAACTGTACAAATGCCAAAACCCAATGAACCCTAACGTTGCTTTTCCACGGATCTTCCTATACAGTATAGGTATTTCGAAGGAAGACTCATGCTTCTCTCCAGGTTCACTTTCAGCAGCCGGAACCGATGGAAGCGCCGCCACGAAATTTTCTCAATGAAAGAAAAAAACATCACGCTTTTTACGTTATTCCTTTTGCATCGATAGACAGGCATGGGAATCGATAGTGCAGGATCGTCTTCACGCTTTTATAGCCGGTGACAGCAGTTTCTTTGAGTATAATTGTCCTCCATTCGTTCGTGTACAATTATGGCCAATGTCCGTCCTACGGTTGCTGTTAACAAGCCTTTTCAGGATGGCATGTTGTTTTGACAGGACGTATGTCGAGTATCAAATGATAAATTACATATTTGCTATAGTAGTGGCAAATCCCTGGGATCGCAATGTATGTATATGGTCGATATCAAACGAATAAGATGCTTCGATAGGCGTAGACAACAACACGATTCACATTGCGTAGGTTTAGGTGATGTTCTAGAAATTACTTGGATGGGCATTCAACAGTGACTGCTGTCCGAACAAATGTTACACGAATAGTAGGAATTTTTGGTAATTCGGTCTTGTATGCTGGCCAGGAAACTCTAGTGGTTAAGGGCATTCCGTAGAGAAATTTTCGTCAGGATCCAAGTGGATTCCCATACTTGTCCCTACTTGCTGATAGGAATCCACTTGGATCCCCATACTTGTCCCTACTCCCTGATAGGGATCCAATTGGATGCCCATACTTGTTCCTACTTCCTAACAGGGATCCACCGAGTCATCGCATTGGACCCCTATATACAAACGTCACACTTATAGATTGGATTCTAGTCGGGATTCCCCATTGGAATCCCATTTACGAATCCAATTTGAAGCCTAATGGATTTACACATAATCGGAAAGAATCCGATACGATTCATGATGTATCGCGTTCCGTATGTTGAATTTTTTAAACAAATTTGTGCACGGAATCACGAAAGGATATTTTTTGGGAGAGCCAATAAACTCCGGTTCAGAATTTCAGATAAAAAATTCTTAAACAACGTCAATCAGGGAGTAACGCGGAATCCATTGTAAACTCTTTACGTGCGGCGCCCCTATCACATCCCTATAGGGATGTGGTGGGATCTGGGGTCCCCAAGAAATGACTGCACGGGATGCTCTTTTTCGCAAGCCAAAGGCCATAGCCGGGTAAGTAAGGAAAAATTGCCCTCGCATTTTTTCCAGTGAAATTTGGAGTATATTCTGAGGTATAAAAAAAAAAAAACTTTCTGAAAATTTCATGCCCGTCAACGCAATGGTTTCAGAAAAATGAATTTTTTTTTAAATATCAAAAAAAATTTTTTCCGGAAACGGTACAGTGGATCGATTTGATTTTTTTTTGGTACTTGTTCCGATCAAACGTGTTACGAAATAAAATTATAGAACATCTTGCGAAAGATTAAGGTTTGAAAAATAATAATGTTCCTTGTTTTATTATTTTTAACTATAATCCACTTGGGGTACAATAGCGAAAATTTGTTCATATAATCTTTGCACCTTATTAGATTATATAATTTTTTCAAAATGATCGGCTTGGTACGCCACAGTGAAAAAAAAAAGAAACACACTTTATTGATATATTTTAGTTATATATCTATATAACTAAAATATATCAATAAAGTCTGTTTCTTTTTTTTTCACTGTGGCGTACCAAACCGATCATTTTGAAAAAATTATATAATCTAATAAGGTGCCCAAGGATTATATGAAAAAAAATCGTTATTGTACCCCAAGTGGATTATAGTAAAAAAAATAAAACAAGCAACATTATTTTTTTTAAACCTTAATCTTTCGCAAGATGTTCTATAATTTTATTTCGTAACACGTTTGATCGTAACAAGTACCAAAAAAAAATCAAATCGATCCACTGAAGCGTTTCCGGAATTTTTATTTTTTTTATTTAAAAAAAATCATTTTTCCAAAACCATTGTTGACGGGGATGAAATTTTCAGATTTTTTTTTTTTTTTTATACCTCAGAATATACTCCTAATTTCGCTGCAGAAAATGCGGAGGCAATTTTTCCCTACTTACCCGGCTATGGTCTTTAATTGACTTTTTCGTCAGATCCGACACAGTTATCGATTCGGGTATGTCGTGTCAAGGATGGAAATACGAAACAGATAGATGGATAATCTTGATATAAAATGTATTTCAGCATCTGGATACAAAACTGATGATAGTATCATAGAGTAATGTAAAAAATGTGAAAACACGATGCAGATACTTTTTTTATTAGAACCACGTTTAAGCCCACTATCTGTTGACCCACTGTTCTGGGAAATGTTTTTTTTTTTTAAGTGAGACCTTTCTAGTGTTACAAGCGACAGTAAAATGCGGCTCTAATGGTTGAGCGCTTAAGCTTTTAATTGTAACCCGTTTTACATTTTTGGAGTGCGGATAAATCTGGCATTTCGTATAAACATGTACAGCGTAAAGAAAAGGTGCGACACATTTTGCCACGCCGTTTCACCACACGCTAGCTTTGATCTCACAGGCTACGCTACTAATGATCAACGACACTCACTGCTCACACTGACACGTGGTGGCAATACCGTAAATAAAAATCGCCGACCTTTGAATACGCCTCCTACCATCAAAGTCAACCCGAGGTACCAAACTCGCGTCTAAGACCATGGATGTTAAGTGTCAGACAGAACTGTTTGGGGCAAAATAATAATAATTTACTACCGTTATCGGAAAAATAGTAGGCACCGTCGTCGTCCGCTACCGGCTATGTATATTCGGCAAAGATGAACGTCTATAGTTGTGCTCGCACTCTGCCAGAATTATTTCAGTTTAGCCGTGACTATTATACTTCAATAATTGATGACTATGGGGAAAAAGCCCACGATGTAAGCAACGAACATCCATCATACAAAGTAGCGTAGTAACAAAGTAGAAAGTAACTATTTGATTTACATGGCAATTATAACATGGTTGAAGCAACTATATCATGATTGCATTGGCTCTGACGAGTTTGACGACGCGATCTTTCCTCGCGACCGCTTGTTGCCAATACCATGGACTTTTATATCAGTGCAATATTGACTATTGGAATGATGACTACGTGGCCTCCAATGGCCATTAAGGCGTGAGGCAACTGTGAACATGACAAACGCTCGTTCGTCGCTTGAGGCAACTCAAATTGAGACGGAAGGTCTAACACATGGTGCAGGAATCGCAGATTGAAGGTAAACTTATGATTACAACGATAGAAGTGCTAGTAAAATGGTATAGCTGATTTCTCGACATCTAATAAACGGATTGACTTGAAATTTGGTACACCCATTCAGTGTAATAATAGTTTAGTCTTCAACGCTATTTTTCTTCTTAACATTGTTCTTTTCATTACACATTAATAATAATGATGTCAATTTTCCTCGAGAAATCGAAAAAATTCAAACTGTTTTTTCATAAGTGAAACACGTAAGACAAAAAAGCTTAGTCAAGTCTTAGTGAATATTGTTTATTTTAAGAAGAAAAAAAAACTCATTTTTTTTGTTTCAGATCAACCGGGTGGCAAAATCAAGTACACTGAACCTCTTACGGTCAAAGGTTTTTCACGAGATTGTTTATAACTTCTTTAAGTATTAATATCTTTTTACGAAATTTAGTACATAACTTTGTTACCGTACATACAAATAAATGTCCATTCGATTTTTCAATCATCACACGTATTGCTTGAAAATTATTTTCTTTTTAATAACCCTGATTTTCGGGTCGTCACAATAGCCCAACCGCTTGAGTTTCCATCGTCCTTTCGCTCCCTAAATTTGACTGATCGACTGATGACGATTTGTGTCCACGCGTGCGGTCACAACTATACATCGACAATTTTTCTCATCGTAGGTATCCTGATTACGTTACCGCTAATTTTTTAAATGACCAACGGCAATTAGCCGCAACCCAACATCTGCAAAATGGCAAAGGTTCCAACATTCCGAGGCATCGAGACCTAAAAGAAGGTGACGGCTCGACTATTGAAAATCCGTCTGATCATAAGCAATACAACGAGACGATCGAAAATAAATGTATCCCCAGCTATCCATTCGTTACATTCCTGCTCAAACAACTTAATCTCCCGAAAACTCCCACTGCTTTGAGCCACGTAAGTGAGTACCTTCGTTCGAGACTCAACGCGAGGCGAAAATTCTTTCGCCTTTCGTCGCGAAATCCCTGGGTGACGGAAGAAATTCCTTCGGCAAGAAAAATAATACACGCATACGAGGGACCAACACGCCAATTATAAGTGTTACTTTATTGATGATAATTAAGAAGCGAGTGGTTGAAAGAGAAAAAGAAAAAGACAAAATCTTTTATTCACGGTCAAGGATCAGACGCTTATTCGGAAATCTTTCCCATAACTTTGTTCCTTCAGCCTTTTTTCTTCAGCCTCTCTTCTTCCTCTTTCAATAATGAGAATGACTCTTTTAGGATCGCGACACGGCTACTCCCTGGGCGATAGTTTCGTAGAAGCTCGTGCTCCTCTCGACCTGTTGCTCGCGTGTGCGATCCTACACACCGCGTTTTGGAAAAGATAAGAAGGCTTCTTCTGTCGCTCCTTTTTTTATTTATCTACCAAATTCTCTCTCTCTCTCTCTCTCTCTCTCTCCCCCCCCCCCCCTGCGCCATCGCCTCGATGTGTTACAGCGGAGAAATGTGAATGCTTGCGGGTATTATACCTGAAAATTTCCTGTTTTGATTGCGGGTGTATAAAAGAAATACCGTTCGCAGCAGATCGGTCGAGGGCGGTACGGGGGGGGGGGGGGGGGGGGGGTAGACAGGAGTTTCCAGGAATACACGTACACCAACACTTCTCCACGATAACTTCACGAAGGATTGATCGCCCTTGTCGCTGGCGATCACCTCGTCCGTACCCTGCTATAACGATCTTGGCATTATTAACGACCGAGTGACCAATCGCGCGACGCGACTGCCGATCTAGCAAACAATCCGCGCCGCCTTTGCCTTGGCGGTCAAATTTTTCGGACACACCACGGAAATTGCCGAGGAGCTAAAGGACAATGACTCAGTCGTTTTATTCACTCTCGTAAGTACCTACACCCGTACGCTGCATGCGCATTACGCTCTAGGGAGAAGGCTTCATTTCCCAGGCACCTCTCGCTCTCCCCGCGGGCACCGTTCCTTAACGAGCTTTTTTTCCCGAGGTCTATTCTAGAGGCTACTGGGACAAGCTCACGCCAGGCCCTTGCTCGATCAAATTATATACGTGCAACCGTGAATGATATAACGCGCGTATGGTCATGTATCTACACACATTTCGCACATGTAATCGTGTGCGTGTGTATACAGGGTGGTCCACAAGCAAGTAGTCAATCGGAAGCAGTTATAAATATCAATTTTAGACGCAGAAGTTGAAAAAAAAATTTGAATGGTTTGTCCATTCATACATTTTCGTAGCCATAAATTGGCACTTGGACGTGTTAACCTGATTCCAAGGTCACTGCTGCTTTGTTTTAAAGGGAAACTCTTTTTTTTATTGGCTACGAATATCAAGCACATAAGAAACAAAACTAATTACCTACAATGTTAACCTTGAAATTTCCAAAAGAAATCAAAACGGTGATTAGGTTGTTGAGGAAACAAGGTGTAAAATTTTCAAAAAATCGATTTCTTTGCATTATCCGATAGTATAGACGTGGTTATAAACGTGGACCTGGCATCGCCGATTGATCGTAAGTAGACAATTTATATGGAAATTTCGCACTCGAAACATTAAAAGCATTTTTTCTCGAAATGTCGTTTTTCAAAACGGTGTACACTCAAGGAAGAGTTTTCAAGCTCTCCGTCTCAAAGTTTGACACAACATTCTTCACGCCATTCTTTATGAAAGCTTTTTTAATCTTATTTGTTAACGATAAACTATCGAAAAAATAGGCTATATAAAATAGTTTTTTTTCAAACCATCGCCATTTTGTCGATTTTTATATTTAAAAAAAACTCCATGGCATGATAGAGGCTTTCATACTGATTAAGAATCTTTCTACAAATTTTGTTTGTCGGATAATATTTACAGCCACAACCGTGTGCACCGTGAGGACTCCTTTTTTAAAGATATTTTCAACCGTTAAAAAACTGTAAAAAAATCAGAATAAACGTTTAAAAAAATATTTTCTGTTCGTCATGAGTGAAGAACAGAATTTGATTTGACATAAAAAAATCAAGCTGTTCTGCATGTTTCAACCATCGCAAAAATCGCTTGATTCCTTAAATGATTTTTTAACATTTCCATTGTTGAGATCATGTGCGGTTTTTGTAACAAAAGTATGTTTTTACTCCAAACAATAATTAACAAAAAGGTGGCACTTTGAAATTTTTATTCTATTTGTTACTCGATCCTGCTTTCACAAGCCCACTTTCACACATCATTGCACGAGAATTACAGTAGCTTTTGACTTTTGAAAAGATTTTGCGATGTTTTCGTATGCAAAATGTCACCAAGCGTCACATTTAGCTACAGCGACGCGTAAGCCGTATAACCTAAAACCTATAAGCTTGTAACATCGTAACGTCACGACCGCCAGCGCCAATTGCGCGGCGTTTCGCATAAGCATCTACAATTTGAATTTTCGTGATATAAAAACAATTAACAATTATCTTTAGTAGCGTTTTGTCAAATGAATTCACCATTCTTCTTTATCACAGAAGCACAAAAAAATCGAACTTTTTTTCACAACCCAATTAAAGCAAGGCGAGCGAAAATGAAAAATTCGCAGATCGGTGGATTGGTAGAAATGATCCAGTTGCCTGGCCTCCTCGATCGCCCTCTTTAACACCATTGGACTATTTTTTATGGGGTGCATTGAAAAGCAATGTGTACAGAGATGTACCAACCAGTCGGGAAGTTATGGAGGAACGGATAAACCACGCTTGTCAATGGATTTCTAGCGAGACGTTCAAAAGAATTCACACATCATTCAGAAATCGTATCGGAAAATGTATCGCTGTTAATGGACAAATTTTTGCACATGTCGTGCGATAAAAAACATCATTCGCGTCTAAAACCACCGCCTCTTTTGCTCGCCTTGCTTCAATTACCGTTTTGCAAAATTTTTAATATTTCAAGGTCATCCTAAGGTCATAATATTGTAGGTAATTGGTGTCGTTGTTATGTGCTCTTCGTATGTGGCCAGTAAAAATAAGGGGTTTCCCTTTAAAAAAGCGGAGGCGAGCTTGAAATCAGGTTGATACGTCCACTTGGAAAAAATCTAAGGCTCCCAAAATGGAGACATTGACGAACTATTCAAATTTTGTTTCTGACTTGTCCGTCTAAAAGCAATCTTTATAAGTGTTTTCGAGTGACTAATTCCCAGTGAATCACCCTGTATATACGCTCGCCTCATTATTTCTCCTCTCATCTGCTGATTCTCGGCTGCCCATACGGCAGAGCACAATTTGCACCTCTCGAGGAGGTACGACACAAAGTAATATACCCCCTTGTGTGGATAATACAGGAACGTGGTTCTTGTTTTTCTATTTCGTTTTTTACGTCGTGGTACTTCGGAAAGTTCAAGGGATTCATTACAGGCCCTACGCATTATGGTTATCAAGATGTTAGAACCTATTTGTACGAGGGATGTACATACAGTGACGATCTCCAGCAGGTATTTTATATATATATATATATATATATAAAGTTAGGCTACAAGGTTGTCTGTGATTATTGCATTTTCACAAAACTTCTTTACAGACTATGTAAATAAAAAAACAGGTTAAAAAACGCAGCTGGAAAAAAATGGATCCGTCTGTCTGTATACTTGTCTCCTCACGAATCGAGAACTACCGAACCGATTTTAAGGCCTTAGGCCACGGTAATGGGTATAAAATCATTTGCGAATTGAACAATTTTTTTTCGTATGAAAAAGTAATCGACTCATAAAATTAATTACACATTTATTTAGTATGAATATCAAGCTGTTAGAAAATAATTAATTAATGAACAAAAGAAAATATTAGTATTCGGCCATTTTGTACATCGAAAAAAAAATGCTAACAGCTTGATATTCATACTAAGTAGACGTGTAATTAATTTTATGAGTGAATGACTTCTTCATACGAAAAAAATTGTTAAATTCGCACATGATTTTTTACCCGTTACTGTGGCCTAAGGCCTTAATAAATCTTTCGCAGGAACATAGCTCAGAGTCTAGAATGCCACTTATACTACTGAGCATTGCGCTGTATAGTTAATTACACTTACGATAAACAAGCCAATAAACAGATAAACAAAAGTTGAAAATTAACCAAAAAAAAAATCGAATGATCAGTCATTCTTGAATACTCACAAGTTTTTGTTCACAGACCATCATTCTTGACAAACAAATAAATTAACAAACAATAATGTCGAAAAAATTGAGGGTGCTTTGTATACACATAAAACGAAATAATATTTTTTCCATAATAATATCGATCGCGATGGAGTGTTATAAATTTCAGCCAAAAAAAGCCCAGGTAGTTAGGGAAGTTGAAATAATAAGCTCCATTATTCTTGTTCAAATTCTCTTTTACTTTTTGCTACTTATTAAGGGACCTTGAACCGGATTTTTGTCACGATTTTTCTACTCTCATAAACGTGCATGTTTTTTGTTGTTGTAAATGACAATTAGGCATTTGTTCTCAGTGGAAACCAAAGAGTCGGAGTGTAGCTCCAATATATCTACAATGACAGTTTTTTTTTTCATTTTTTTCGGAAGGTTATTCGGCTTTTTGAGAAGTTCCCGTCCAGAAATTTGTTGGGGGGTGCCCAGATCCTACCGCGTCCCTATAGAGATTTGATAGGGACGTCGCACGTAGGTAAGTCCACATTCGAATCCAAGTGAATTCCGCGGTTATTTCCCGATTGACGTCATTTGAGAGTTTTTTATTTGAAACTCTCAACAAGAATTTTTCTCAAAAAAAAAGATATCCATTCGTGATCCTGTGCACAAATTTGTTGGGCGATATACGGATTTTTTAGGGACTTTTGTAGTTCGAATCGAAAATGATGAAAATGTGAAAAGTCAGGAGAAGGAACTCGGCATGTTGAAATATAACCTACAAGCTTCGTGAGCGTTTACGTGTGTCGTGATATTATGTCAAAGTGCAGTAAAATAAATGGCAAATGATAATTACAGTGGAGTTTCAGTCATGTGATTCAAATCAATTTTCAAGATATACTTTTTTAAGCTATTCGTACGTGTTAAGATAAGATTTATACTTTTTTAAGATCCACTCATTCTGTATATCTATATATTTTGTTGAGAAAATTCAACGTACAGAATGCAACGGGATCCACCAAAAAGCGTATCGGATTCGGTTCGATAATGTGGAAATCCTTTAGCATTTCAATTGGATTCGTACGTTGGATTCAAATGGCGAATCCCGATTAGAATCCAATGTTCGAATGTGACGTATTAGTATAGCGATCCAATTCGATGAACCATTGGATCCCTGTCAGAAAGTAGAGACAGTGGGAATCCAATTGCATACCTGCGACAATTTCTGTACGAGTAATTCAATTTTTTTTTCGAAAATTCGATGTCGAGAACTTCGGCAACTACGCCACTTAAGGAATATGCATAACCTTGAAGTTAAAAGAACAAATCGATTTTCAATATTTTTTTTCGTCTCTGGTATTGGGATGATAAGATTGATCTTTCGCACACAGATAGTACATAATCGCGACATGTCAGCGTTTTTTTATTGCAAAATATATATAAACAACGTAATCATTACTATTTTATCTCAAGGCTGTAGCCTCCGCATGGTTCGGTCGCGTACATGATTCCGGTAAGTGGATTCATCTAAAGTCAAAAATGGAAAAATATACTTTAGTACAATGGTAAAGCTACAGACTCACCGGATACATTTTCGAAATTTAAAAATTGCACAAATAGCACTTTTTTAAAGAAAAAGGTCGATTTTCGACCAAGAATAACGACTTTAAACCTTTATTATTAACAAACGGACGAACATATGAAAAAATCATCCGGTCAGTCGATTGAATATGTTATAAAATATGTCTAAACTAAATGTAAAGTAAATCGGACGATTAGATTTTGAGATATGACGTACGGCAAATTGCAAAGTATACTTTCGAGATAAACGCAAGAGAAGAAAACGTACTGAATCCACTTTTTCCGTATACCATTTTCGTATAAATGTTTAAGTCTTCTCAATAGCATCGGTGGTTCTTTATAGTTTCTGGTACGGGCAATGCGAATAGGACATTTATTTTGTTCTAAAATCGATATTTCCCGTTACAAATAATTTAATTGTTATAATGACCAATGTGACGAAAAAGTGCATTTTGTAGAAAAAACTTTGAAATAAAAGATGTTTCTTTTTTAATTGACAATAAAAAATGTCCCTTTTTTTTCGCTAGCTCCATTAGTAATGGAAATATGAGCAAGGAACATTTTTATGAAAGAGACGGAACGACGAGTGAAAAGGACGAAACGTTGAGTGAGCGGTGATTCGATTACTATTCGTCGCTTATATCCCCATTACTAATAGAACTAGTAAAACAATTAAACACCTTTTTTTTAATTTCTATCTGTAAAATGCCCTCTTTCGTCCCAACTGTTATTTGAAAAATGTAATCGTAAGAAAATGTGTATAGACCAGGGTTGGGCATAATCGATTTTTTTTATTCATGAATAATAACGAAACTTATACAACATTCGTTCCGAAAATAAATAAAGAATCACAGTGGATTCAGTATTCATTCCGAAAATGAATAATGAATTCAACTGCATTCAGTATTCGTTCCGAAAATTAATAATGAATCCTACTGAATTCACGATTCATTTTGAAATGAATACTGAATCCAGTAGGATTCATTATTCATTTTCGGAACGAATACTGAATAGAGTTGAATTCATTATTCATTTTTATTTTGAAATGAATATTGAATCCAGTAGGATTCATTATTCATTTTAATTTTGGATTCATTCATTCAGGATTCATGATTTAATTCAAAATGAATAATGGATCCTACTGGATTCAGTATTCATTTCAAAATGAATAATGAATCCAACTGAATTTAGTATTCATTTCAACATAAGTAATAAATCAACTTGATTCAGTATTTATTCCGTATTCGGATATCATATTGAATAATCTGGACAAATGGACAATGGAAATGGGACAAATATAATGTCCCATTTCTACCCCCATTTCTTCAGTTACTAGATACTAAGAGCGCGATTTCCCTTGGGTAAATATAATGTAATCGGACGATAATGTTTCAATAGAATAAACATGTTTTCTGTCAATTTTTCCAGATTATTCAATTTGATGATATCCGAATACGGAATGCATACTGAATCGAATTGGATTCATGACTTATGTTGAAATTAATACTGAATTCAATTGCATTCATTATTTATTCTTAGAACGAATACTGAATCCAACTGGATTCATTATTCATTTTGAAATGAATTCTAAATCCAGTAGGATTCATTATTCATTTTAGAATGAATACTGAATCCAACTGGATTCATTATTCATTTCGAAATGAATTCTGAATCCAGTAGGATTCATTAATCATTTTCGGAACGAATACTGAATCCACCTGGATTTATTATTTATTCTCAGAACGAATACTGAATCGAGGTGGATTCATTATCGAAAAAAATGAATATCCATCTGACATGTATTCGGTATTATTTTCCTCCTCGAATACTAAAAGTATTCGAGTATGCCCATCTCTGCTTATGTTGAAATTAATACTGAATTTAGTTGGATTCATTATTCATTTTAGAATGAATACTGAATCCAACTGGATTCATTATTCATTTTAGAATGAATACTGAATCCAACTGGATTCATTATTCATTTTGAAATGAATTCTGAATCCAGTAGGATTCATTATTTATTCTCAGAACGAATATTGAATCGAGGTGGATTCATTATCGAAAAAAATAAATATCCATCTGACATGCATTCAGTATTGTTTTCTACTCGAATACTAAAAGTATTCGAGTAGGCCCATCTCTCGAATATAAAAGTACTCGAATACTAAAAGTACTCTGCCCATCTCTGGTATGGACTACTTGCTTGAAATAAAATCACATTTATTTTTCGTGCCTTCAATCTGCAATTCCTGCACCGTACAACAATCAAACAGCCGGATTGGACAAAGTCATATCAATGCCCTTAGAAACCATACAATGCACCACACAGCGCTAGAGCCGTAACGCAACGGGACGTTCTGACCTGCTCCACTAAAATCGTCATAATTCGGTCAATTTTTCGAATTTTTGCAAAATTTTTTAACCAAATCAAAGTCAAGACTCTACGCAACAAGAAAATAAAACAAACCAAAAATTGATTCTTTGAAATTCCAAGGTTATGCATATCCCTTAAAACAAATATGAAAAAAGTTTGATTGAAACAACAATTGTAATTTC